>JAVJIF010030936.1:0-189105 GCA_038442645.1 Agave tequilana
TTGATTGGTAATCAACAAGGTATGTGAAGTTCTTGCACAAAAATTAGGTATTAAAGATAAGGTTTAGAGTTCACCTTGATCTTGTTCACTTCAAATATGTAATTGATATACCTTGTCCAATCTTTCGCTATAGCATATAGCTATACCGAGTCGAACCACAAGGAGAGCTAGCGTAGAAGCGTTACGATATGAGTGAGAAAAAGAAACGAGATCTCTTCTTTGTTAATTACACAATTGCAAGAAATGTACAAGAAATGGTGGATTGGTTCATTGTGGAAAAAGAAATTGAATTGTGGAAAAAGAAATGAAAAGAATGAAGTGTAATGTAAAGAAAAGAATGCTAGAAGAAAGTGTGTAAACTCTTTTGATAGAAAGATGCATGGCTAGCCTAACTACACCTCATTGCTAACATACTAACTCTATGTTAATTGCAAGATTGCCTCATATTGAATCATAGGCAATTTAAAGATAGCTTGCATGTTCAAGTGTTGTCTTCCTTGTTGAAGACTAGTGTTCCTTTGTTGTTAGTTAGCTTGAAGCCTCATCTTGAATCTTAGGCTCTCTTAATAGATGTTCATTGAGGAACTATAGGCTTGGTACTCAATTAGTGCTAGGGTTAGAAGAATCAAAAACTCTTTTGAACATTCATAGCTTAACTACAAAGTTAGCTTGAAGTACATGAGTTGATCTTGCTACACAAGTGACACATCCTTGGTGATCCATCCTTATGTTTCATCAAAGGCTCTTATAAGAGGCACATAATTCATATGGAGATCTAACAAGCCATTACCAAAGGATACAACCATACTTCATTGGAATTCACAAGAAACATAGAATTATGCAAGAATTGAAGTAGACAATCAACCAAGAGATAGTAGTAGCTAGGTGAGTCTTAGCTAGCCATGCAACAAGAACTTAGCCCTCCATTAAACTAATAACAAAGCTACAATTCTCCATAGAAAGCAAAGATCTAAGCAATTAAACTAGAACTAGAATTAAATGCAAGAAATTAAAGCATATTAAAAGAAAGCATACTCAAGTCTTGCAAAGAGAAGATGAAAGCTCCATTGATGAATCCTTGATTCAAGAGTGTCACTCTCTTGATTACAAGCTCTCAAACTGAAATCTCTCTCTCAATTTGTCTAGAACTCAAGGAGGAAGGAGAAGAGAACTAAAAACCTAGAACAAAAATTACAACAAATCCCTAATTTTCTCTCTCTCTTCTCTAGATCTCGCACAGACCCTTGGCCACCTATTTATAGGCATTTCTGAGAAGCCTCTAGATCCCTGGCTGTTACCACAAAATCCGGGCTCAACGGCCCAGATATTGCCGCGCCCGGGCGGCAAGGCGCGGCCGTTGAGAGTCTGTTAGCTAACAACATTCTGTTACAGGGTTGTTACAAGTTGGTTAGCCACGTGGCCTTCTGAAATCTTTGTTAGGCGCGCGGATCTCAACTGATTTTGAATTCAAATCTTGGATTCTTTTGATTTAACCCCTTTAATTATCACTAATTAAAGTGATTCAAAGGCTTTTTCTCTTTAAGTGGTGGTCCTGCAAAATTAGAGAGAAAAGGGGTAAAGTCACATATTTATATATAAAATGCATGATATGAAGGTGATATAATATGCAAGTATGTGTAACAATCACACCCCCATACCTAGCTTTTGCTCGTCCTCGAGCAAAATAAGAAAAGAAAAGAAAGAAAAAGAAAATCCTAACTAATTTATTACACCACTTTCGTAGGTAACACGATTGCACTGAGCACGTGCAACAAGCCGTTAAACCTCTAGATTACCCTAGAGGAGGAGTGTTGTCTCCTGAGGGTTTTCAGCGGATTGCACCCACAAATCCATAAAGAAAGAAGACAAATGTTAGTGTTTTGAAAAACGCCTTTTAATAAGAGACATGTTTTCGAACTATTTTTACAAAAATATAAGTGATCCTAGGTCATAAGTCCACCTATAATTATTCTTTCTTAAACTTAGTCTCCATGCAAGATCTTGTCTTCAATTAAGGTAAGAATTCAAAATTGGATTGAATATTTTATCTTTCATAAAACCTAGATAGTATGCACACCGTGCTCTGTGAAAATTTCTGGGATTTCAACTCTAACCATCAAGCCATTTATTTATTTATTTATTTTTCTTTTCTTTTTTTTCTTCCCTTAGTTTTCTTAGGCTTTCTAGTTCACCCATGTAGCGAGCCTATAACCGATGACTCCTAACCAGATGGTTCTAGGGCACCAGATGAGAAAACACCCCTCGGGTTTAAGGACTCGAGTGAAAACGGCCACAAAACTAAAGGGGATTATTTATAATCACCGTTAGGCGTGAATAATCATGCTTCTTGAGGCACAATTATCCAGCTTATAAGTGAGATCACCGTTAGGCGTGAGTAATCATGCTTCTTGAGGCACAATTATCCAGCTTAATAAGTGATCTTTTATTTATATATATATATATATATTTTTTATATGGCATTTTTGGTCTTTGTCTCCATTCCAAGAAATGTGTAAGTGTAAAGTGCATATTTATCTAAGGTAAAAATTCAAGATAAAAATGTCTCACCAATTTTACTTACTTAGCCTATAATTTCAAACAAGATCTATTATTTCAACTAAGTTTAAGATGTCATAGTTAAGGCTTTCTTAATTCCTAAGATACATCTTAATTTTCTTAAAAATAGATCTAAACTTTGTCTCTTATTTCAAAAAGTTTTTATTTTTATTTATTTATATATATTTTTTTTATTATTATTATTTTTTTCTAAAAGAAAAGGTAAAATCTATAAAGAAAGTGGAAAATCTATAAGAAAGGTAAAAATCTAAAAAGAAAACTAAAAAAAATAAAAATCCTAAAAAATGAAAATCCTAAAAAGAAAGTGAAAAATCCTATGTTAGCATCTACCCCCCATACCTATCTCATGCATTGTCCCCAATGCATGCAAGAGAAAATGTGATGCATGAAATAGGTAAAGGATAAGAATCATCCCCTCCGTCTCTTTGGACCAGCAGAGGTGCTTGGTCCAGCAGACTGTGTTCTCCTCAATGTCGCCTCCATCTCAGCTAATCTAGAAGATTGCTCCTCTACTTTCTTCCTAAGCCGCACTTGTCCCCTAAATATCTTCTTCATGCCCTGCCAAATGGTGGACATGAAGGCTCTTGGTTTTGCTGGTGGGTCTTGTCTCCAGAATTAGGGCTCATCTACCTCCTCTAAACTCTCCTCCGAAGAGGAGTCCACATGAACGTTCTCAGGTTGGGCACGAGGTGACCAGAGTGCATGTAAACAACCAGTGTATGAACTCGTGGGTCTCTCAGCTATAACATACACGCGATCAAATGAGTCAAATACAGCATCCGTATGAAATTTCTACAGAGACGTGTAATTAACTCTGGATGAGAATATTTTGCACCTCGAGTGCGGGAGGAATTATCAAGTATAGCGTTGAAAATAGCCCTATTCAAACAGACTGTGTGTCTATTAGTCATTAAGTTATGAATGATTTGTAACACAGGCCTGTTGCAAGTTGTGGAATGATCAAGTCCAAAAACATTGCGTTGGAGCAAACGTCCAATGCAGTGTACATTGCGAAATGTGGACTGGGCTTTGAGCCCACGGTCCTGCTCAGTGCAGCGGACCCCCATGAGAGGCATGTAATCAACTAGTGGTAAAGGGTCAGTGTAATGGGGATGAATGGGTATATCGGTGGTCTCAGCAATCAGTGGAATGGTGACAAAGATGTCACCAAATGGCATATGAACCGTGAATTGGTGAGTGTTATGATTAACTGATGCATGGTCCAATGAGTTGTAGAATGTTGTGACCAAATTAGGGCAATAATAGGCATCATTATCAGTGTTATCATATACGAGGGAGTACCAATTCCACGCATGAATACGATCTAAAAATATATGCCCAAATCCCCCTTCATCATTCAACAATAGAGAAAAATCCCTCTCCACAAATAAGCTAGGGGCCATGATTAATAGTAAAAATTTAGAGCAAAAAGGGATCAAGAGATCAAACCACCCCTGGATAATCGTGGGGGGAAATCAAAAATAGGTGCACAGAGGGCACCAGAGTTGGCTGCAGGAAAAATGGTTCGAGGGCTGTCTCCAGAGAAATATTGCAGTAGATCTGAGCTTTTCCTGCGCACCTGAGATGTCAGAATTGCGGCGGCACGGCGGCAAGGCGCGGCGGATTCAAGAAATTTGGGAACAGGATTTTGGGTGGAGGTCGTTTGTGGGAAGTAATATTAGTTCTGAGGAGAAATCTCGGTTTGATGGAGGAAGAGAAGTGAAAAAGTATTTTTATAGGGGTAGGTAAAAAGGGACTTCCAAAAATATCCCTAGGTCAAAGGTAATATTACAACCTTTGGTCAAAGGAATTTGAATTTGAAAAGAATCCTAAGGAAAGAGAATTCTTAGGAATATGAAACTAAAATAAGCAAAAAATCCTAAAAAAAAAATTGTATTTACAAAAAGTGTAAAAGAAAAGTATTTACAAATGTGGACCCCAAAATGATATTCAGGAAAGTATGCAGGGAACTATATAGATGAAAATGTCACAAATAAACTGGGTCACAAAGACCCAATTCGTGAACTTCGTGTGACATATCTTCCGTGGTAAAAAATGGCTTGAGACGTTGACCGTTAACAGTAAATTTGTTGCCATTAGTTGGGTCAAGAATCTCGACTGCACCATGAGAGAAGACAGTTTGAACAATAAATGGCCCTGACCACCTGGTCCTCAACTTGCCAGGGAAAAGGTGGAGTCTTGAAGTGTATAACAGAACCTTCTGTCCAGGAACAAAGATTTTCCTGTGAATGGATCTATCGTGAAATAGCTTGGTTCTGTTCTTCGTGATCCGAGCGTTATCGTATACCTCGTTTCGTAACTCTTCAAGCTCGGATAGCTGCAGCTCCCTTAGAACACCGGCTTTATTCAAATCTAGATTCAGCTGCTTTAAAGCCCATAGTGCACGGTGTTCTAACTCAACGGGCAAATGACATGGTTTTCCAAATATAACTCTGTACGGAGACATACCGAGGACAGTCTTGTAAGCGGTCCTGTATGCCCATAAGGCATCAGTCAGTTTGATGGACCAATCCTTACGATTCTGTCCTACAGTTTTCTCCAGAATGAGTTTTATCTGTCTATTTGTTACCTCAACTTGCCCATTGGTTTGAGGATGATAAGCCGTGGATAGTTTATGAGTAATAGAGTATTTTCGCATCAAGGCTTCAAAAGCCCTATTGCAGAAATGACTCCCATTGTCGCTCAGTATCGCACGGGGGGCTCCGAAGCGCGAAATGATGTTCTCTCTTAAAAACTTAATGACAACTTGGTTGTCATTTGTCCGTGTAGGAATCGCTTCAGCCCACTTAGAAACATAATCTACGGCTACCAAGATGTATTGGTGACCGTAGGACAGAGGAAAGGGTCCCATAAAATCGATGCCCCAGAGGTCGAAAATTTCGACTTCCAAGATGGGTGTGAGGGGCATCATGTTTCTTTGTGTAATACGACCCGTCATTTGACATCTATCACAAAGCTTGCAAAAGGTATAGGCATCCTTAAAGAGAGTGGGCCAATAGAATCCACTCTGAAGCACTTTTTCCGCAGTTTTCCGTGGACCAAAGTGTCCACCGCAAGCTAACTTGTGACAGAATGTCAAAACACTCTGATGTTCATCCTCTGGAAGGCATCTCCGTATAATTTGGTCAGGACAGTACTTAAATAAATACGGTTCATCCAAAAGAAGAACCACATTTGTCTCAGGAAACGATGTTTGTCTTGTCCTGACCAATGGGAAGGAATTTGCCTGGTAGCCAGGTAATTCACTATATCGGCATACCAGGGCTCTCCACGTATCTCGAGAATGTGCTCGTCAGGAAAGTCTTCATTAATCGGTATTTTCTCATGAGGTGCGTTCGGGATTCTTGACAAATGATCCGCAACCACGTTCTCAACGCCCTTTTTATCTTTTATCTCCAAGTCAAACTCTTGCAAAAGAAGGATCCATCGAATCAATCTTGCCTTAGCGTCCTTCTTTTGCATCAAGTACCTCAGGGCGGAGTGATCAGTAAAAATTATGGTCCTGGACCCTAGTAGATATTGTCAAAATTTCTCCAACGCAAAAACAACCGCTAAAAATTCCTTTTCAGTGGTCGTGTAATTGAGTTGGGCATCGTTTAGCGTTCTGCTAGCATAATAGATCACGTGCTGCCTATTATCAATACGCTGTCCTAAAACAGCGCCTATAGCAAAGTCAGAGGCGTCACACATGATTTCAAACGGTTTGGTCCAGTCTGGTGCAGATATTATTGGTGCAGAGACAAGTTTATCCTTAAGCTCTTTCCATGATTTGTGACATTCCTCATCAAAAATGTAGGGTACATCTTTCCCTAGGAGATTTGTCAAAGGTCTCGCAATGTTGCTAAACCGTTGAATGAATCTCCTAAGAAACCAGCATGCCCTAAGAAAGATCTAATGTCCTTTAAACATTGTGGTTCAGTGAGCTTTGTAATAACCTCCACCTTCGACTTGTCAACCTCGATTCCTATTCTTGATATCTTGTGTCCCAGTACAATTCCGTGCTTGACCATGAAATGACACTTTTCCCAATTAAGTGTCAAATTCTTTTCCGTGCATCGTTGCAAAACCAACTTCAGATGGTACAAGCACTGCTCAAATGAATCCCCATATATCGAAAAGTCATCCATAAAAATTTCTAAAAATTTCTCCACCATGTCCGAGAACAGGCTCAACATGCAACGTTGAAATGTTGCTGGAGCATTGCAAAGGCCGAAGGGCATCCTTCGGTATGCAAATGTTCCAAACGGACAGGTGAAGGTTGTCTTATCTTGGTCCTCGGGAGCAATTGGGATCTGATTATATCCTGAATATCCATCTAGGAAACAGTAATACTCGTGTCCCGCCAATCTTTCCAGCATCTGATCAATAAACGGAAGAGGAAAGTGGTCTTTACGTGTGGCACTATTTAGTTTCCTGTAATCAATACAAACTCGAATCTTCGTTGGAAGACGTGTTTGTATTAATTCTTTATTCTCATTTTCCACAACAGTAAAGCCAGCTTTCTTAGGCACAGCGTGAACAGGACTTACCCATTGACTATCAGATATGGGATAAATAATCCCATTGTCTAATAGTTTCAATATCTCAGCTCTAACAGCTTCTTGCATAATAGGGTTAAGTCGACGCTGTGGGTCTCGTTTAGGCTTGGCATCTTCCGTTAAGTGAATCCTATGTTGGACAATAGTAGGACTAATCCCCTTAATATCAGCCATAGTCCAACCAATGGCTTCTCTATTTTCCCTTAGCACTTTCAGAAGGTCCTCTTCTTGTTGTTCCGTGAGATTGGATGCAATGATAACAGGAAAGGACTCTTTCTCACCCAAGTACTTGTACTTGAGATGGTCGGGAAGAACCTTAAGCTCAGTAGAAGGGACTGGATCTATCAATGATTGCTCATGGTGCAAGGGAAGAATAGGGGTAAAATTAGTGGTCCTTTCAACAATTTGATCAAGAGTTAGGTCATCAGATTCTAACTCAAATTCCTCTTCAGATTCATATTCCATCTCCTCCACGTGTTCGCTGGTTAATCCCTCTATCAAGTTTACATCAAAAGACTCATGTTCCACATCCCTTGGCTGCTTCCCCAGATGGAAGACATTCACCTCCTTCGTCATATCTCCGAACGTCAGCCGCATTGATCCATTTCGGCAGTTGATGATCGCATTCGCGGTGGCTAAGAAAGGACGTCCTAGAATGACAGGTGTCTGCGCTCTGTGATTGTGTACGGGTTGTGTCTCAAGAACGACAAAGTCCACAGGGTAAATGAATTCCCCGACCCGTATCAAAACATTTGTAATCTCCCCCTTGGGAATCTTTACAGAGCGGTCAGCCAACTGTATGGTCATCTGGGTTGGACGAAGATTGCCTAACCCTAACTGCTGGTATACGGAAAAGGGAAGAAGATTGATGCTTGCGCCCAAGTCTAGCAAAGCCCTATTTACAGTGGTCTGCCCTATGATACAAGAAATGGTAGGGCTCCCTGGATCTTTGTACTTTACAGGGATTGGACCATTAAGCAATTCACTCAGGTTGGAAGCCAAAAGACTTTCTTAGGGACATTTGCCTTTCTCTTCTTAGTACACATCTCTTTCAGAAACTTGGCGTATGATGGGACCTGTTGAATAGCATCTAAGAGAGGGACATTGATTTGTACTTGGTTAAATATCTCTCTTATCTTCTCCATGTGAGCATTATTCTTATGATTATTGAGCCTGTTTGGAAAGGGTACAACAGGCTTATATGTTTGCTCATCAACTTTCTCTTTTCCTATAGACTGGGATGTGGATGGTTGTGAACTCGAAGAAGAACTATTTTGCATGGGTTGGATTGGAACAGAAGGTGGTGGTATTGGCACAGATTTTGGAGACTGATTTGAAACCTTATTGTCTATATGTTTCCCCGACCTAAGAATATGAATGGCTTGGCATTGGCTTTGGCTGGGTCCCGAGTTTTCAACTTCGTGCAGAGGAAAATGAGCTTTGGGATTAGGCACAGGTTGGCTAGGCAGCATTCCTTTTTGCCTTTCAGTTAGGGAATTAGCCAACTGTCCTATTTGGATTTGCAGTTTATTCATATTCTGCTGCTGATTGTTCATCATAGCTGCTTGGGTTTTCGACAAGGTTTCAATCATTTTCTCCAATTCGGAAATTTTCTTATCTGAAGGATTGGGTGGTTGATGCTATTGTTGTTGTTGATACTGGGGTTGAAAATTAGCTTGATATGGCACAGAATTTTGATATGGTTGGAATCTGGGTGGACTATGATATGGATTGAAATTTGGTGGGTTTTGGTGGTAAGTCGGTGGATGTGCCTGAGCAGGGTATTGTTGATGTGGAAATTGTTGTCTCGGCTGCTCAGGGCCAGACTGACTCCAAGAGAAGTTCGGATGGTTTCGCCATCCCGGATTATAGGTTTTGGAGTAAGGATTGTAGGTGGGTCTGGTGTACATGGCATTCGTATTCTCCTGAAAATTTTGAGAGTAATACACTGGACACTCTTCCAACACATGATTCAAATCATGGCAGTAAGTACAACCCGGGTGGATTATAGATGCAGGGCTAGCCATAGGTGATGGGCTAGCTACTGATGATGGGTTGACTTGACTAACAACAGAATTTTCCCTGGATTCTAGCAATTCAATCCTCTTCATCAACTGAGTTATCTTAGCTTCTGCAGCTATCGAGGATCCTATAGAGTGTAAACCAGTTCTGGAAGTTGTTGGTGTGGGTTTCTCAGAGCAGGATTCCCACTGGATAGTTTTCTCCGCTAGAGCCTCAAAAAGATCCCAACCCTGATCTTCATCCTTCTTTAAGAACTCTCCTTGACACATGGTTTCAAGGAGAGTCTTGGTCTGATAGTCAAGCCCATCATATATAATCTGGCACTGGCGCCACTTTTCTATACCATGATGGGGACACAGGGCTACTAGGTCTTTGAAGCGCTCAAAGTACTTCCAAAACGGTTCATTTGCTTCTTGTTTGAATTGCATTATATTTTTGCGCATAAGAGCTGTCTTATGAATAGGATAAAACTTCTTAAGAAAGACCTTAACGAAATCATCCCAAGAAGAAATTGAGCTAACTGGGAGATTATAAAGCCACTTCTTAGTAATATCCTTCAATGCGAAAGGTATGAACCTAAGTCTGACAGCATCTTCAGTAAGCTGGGAAATCCTCATCATAAGGCATACTTCTTCAAACTCTCGGATGAAGAAGTACGCATCCTCAGATTCAAGGCCATGGAATCGTGGAAGAGTGTTTATAAACTGGGGTTTCAACTCAAAATTATTTCCGTTTGTGTTTGGGAGGAGAATGCAAGATGGCAGTGATGTGCGAATAGGATAAAACTTGTCCTGCAACGACACGTTGTTCGTCATGACTGGAATTGTGTCAAGTGGGTGTGTATGTGGCAGTGTAGAAATTCTCACAAGCCTAGCAGAATCTGGATCCCGAAACCACTGTTGCATACACAATCACAGTCAACGTGCACCTTTCAGTCAAGCGAAAAAGAAAAATAACAATCAAGAAAAAAGAAAAATCAATCCAAGCTTTCTAGGTTTCCTGGACCTAGACGACTCCTAACGATAGATCGTCCACAGGAGGTTTGGTGTGGACTTTGACTATAAGCAAATCGGCCAGGGAAGGGTAAGGTTGTTGGGAGGTTTTCCGTCCGAAAACGTTCCTTAATTAAGTAACCAACAATCTTCGGGCTTTCGGCCCTCAACCCCTTTCCTAGACACCGATTTTACAAAAGTCACTTTCCAACACTTTTCCCCGTAGGAAAATCTCCTAGATGAGTCCGGATGTCCCTAGGGCCAACGTCTAGCAATTTTTATTTAGAAGCTTAGGATTGTGAGTACGTGGGAAAAATGGTTTGTGGGCTAAGGAAGGGGTGATAAAATCCCCACCTTATCTTTGTTATGGGTTATGCCCTTAAAGTTGATTCGTGCAAGTGTACAATATAACAAACAAGGATCACCCAAAGCTTAATTAAATCAAACAAAGAGTGAATCCTAGTCTATATGTTATGCTTACGTACCTTGTCCCACGCGCTCTTCAACAGTAAATGTAAAGTAATTGAAAGACACGTGCCTAGTATGCAAATGTCTAAACAATTTTTAACAATTACAAAAAATTTTTTACTGTTGATTAGCAGATATCAGGTGAAGAAAACAAGATTTAAAATATAGAGCTGTATTTTGCAGAGAAGCAAGCCCTGCAGAAAACTGGTTAGAAGTCAACTCTTTCTTGCCGCGCCCGGGCGGCAGAACGCGGCAAGTCAGAGGGATCCTGGTCTCTGCTTTCGAGAGCAGAGGCCCAGGTCCGCTTATATGTCACTGCTATGCAAGAATTGCTGTATCTTCAACTTGTAACCTGCAACAGAGAAGAAGTATCGTTTAGTTCCTCACTTTTAAAACAACTACCGTTGCTTTCCCCGGCAACGGCGCCAAAAATTGATTGGTAATCAACAAGGTATGTGAAGTTCTTGCACAAAAATTAGGTATTAAAGATAAGGTTTAGAGTTCACCTTTGATCTTGTTCACTTCAAATATGTAATTGATATACCTTGTCCAATCTTTCGCTATAGCATATAGCTATACCGAGTCGAACCACAAGGAGAGCTAGCGTAGAAGCGTTACGATATGAGTGAGAAAAAGAAACGAGATCTATTCTTTGTTAATTACACAATTTCAAGAAATGTACAAGAAATGGTGGATTGGTTCATTGTGGAAAAAGAAATTGAATTGTGGAAAAAGAAATGAAAAGAATGAAGTGTAATGTAAAGAAAAGAATGCTAGAAGAAAGTGTGTAAACTCTTTTGATAGAAAGATGCATGGCTCGCCTAACTACACCTCATTGCTAACATACTAACTCTATGTTGATTGCAAGATTGCCTCATATTGAATCATAGGCAATTTAAAGATAGCTTGCATGTTCAAGTGTTGTCTTCCTTGTTGAAGACTAGTGTTCCTTTGTTGTTAGTTAGCTTGAAGCCTCATCTTGAATCTTAGGCTCTCTTAATAGATGTTCATTGAGGAACTATAGGCTTGGTACTCAATTAGTGCTAGGGTTAGAAGAATCAAAAACTCTTTTGAACATTCATAGCTTAACTACAAAGTTAGCTTGAAGTACATGAGTTGATCTTGCTACACAAGTGACACATCCTTGGTGATCCATCCTTATGTTTCATCAAAGGCTCTTATAAGAGGCACATAATTCATATGGAGATCTAACAAGCCATTACCAAAGGATACAACCATACTTCATTGGAATTCACAAGAAACATAGAATTATGCAAGAATTGAAGTAGACAATCAACCAAGAGATAGTAGTAGCTAGGTGAGTCTTAGCTAGCCATGTAACAAGAACTTAGCCCTCCATTAAACTAATAACAAAGCTACAATTCTCCATAGAAAGCAAAGATCTAAGCAATTAAACTAGAACTAGAATTAAATGCAAGAAATTAAAGCATATTAAAAGAAAGCATACTCAAGTCTTGCAAAGAGAAGATGAAAGCTCCATTGATGAATCCTTGATTCAAGAGTGTCACTCTCTTGATTACAAGCTCTCAAACTGAAATCTCTCTCTCAATTTGTCTAGAACTCAAGGAGGAAGGAGAAGAGAACTAAAAACCTAGAACAAAAATTACAACAAATCCCTAATTTTCTCTCTCTCTTCTCTAGATCTCGCACAGACCCTTGGCCACCTATTTATAGGCATTTCTGAGAAGCCTCTAGATCCCTGGCTGTTACCACAAAATCCGGGGCTCAACGGCCCAGATATTGCCGCGCCCGGGCGGCAAGGCGCGGCCGTTGAGAGTCTGTTAGCTAACAACTTTCTGTTACAGGGTTGTTACAAGTTGGTTAGCCACGCGGCCTTCTGAAATCTTTGTTAGGCGCGCGGATCTCAACTGATTTTGAATTCAAATCTTGGATTCTTTTGATTTAACCCCTTTAATTATCACTAATTAAAGTGATTCAAAGGCTTTTTCTCTTTAAGTGGTGGTCCTGCAAAATTAGAGAGAAAAGGGGTAAAAATCACATATTTATATATAAAATGCATGATATGAAGGTGATATAATATGCAAGTATGTGTAACAATCACCAGTCCGCTTTTACAGTTTTCCGCGTCCAACAAGAGATGTGAGATTATGGATGCGCTGAATGCATCGAACCTCGAGGATACTCTCCTATTGGAGAAGAAGAAGAGCACGACCACTGATGAAGAGTGGGCGAAGATCAACAGGTCGGCATGTGGCTTGATACGTTCATGTTTGTCGCAAGACATAAAATATCTTATGCAACTTGAGACGTCGGCTAAGAAACTGTGGGATACCCTTGAGAAGAAATACCTCACGAAGAGTGTTGAATTCAGGTTGCAGCTTAAGAGTAAGCTGTACCAATTTCGGATGAAGAAGGGGAGTACAGTGAATGAGCATATCAACCGATACACAAAGCTTCTTACAGATCTAATAAACGTGGATGTCGTGGTAGAAGAGGAAAACAAGGCGGTCATTCTCCTGAACTCACTCCCACCGAAGGAGTATGAGACATTCACTATGACGTTTATCAATGGTAGGCAGACTTTGGACTACCATGAGGTGTCATCTGCACTGATAAGTTATGAGACAAGGAAGAAGGAGAGACATCCTTCTCAGTCAAGCTCATCGGCGGAGGCATTGGAAGTAAGAGGCAGGAGTTCATCGCGGAAGGGCAAAGAGGTTAGAGGAAGATCGAAGTCTAGGCCGGGGTTCAGAAATCTGAAAAGGAATCAGTGTGCCTTGTGCAAGGAATTAGGACACTGGAAAGCAGAATGCCCGAAGGCCAAAGATAAGAAGGTGGAGTCAAAGACCGAGGCGAATCTTGCACAGGCAGATGGATCGGATGATGACTTATCGGTGTTCTCTCTCTCAGTTACTACCCCTACTATTAGTGACTCAGATAGTGCTGAGTGGATCTTGGATAGCGGAGCCACCTATCATGTGTGCCCGAACAGGGCTTGGTTCTCTAGCTTTAAAAGGCTGGATGGATGTTACACGGTCATGGGGGATGACCATCCGTGTAATATTGAAGGGATGGGTATAGTTCGTATCAAGATGGTGTATGCGTCAGAAAAGGAGGATTCGATTGTAAAATTCTTTTGATTGGATAGAAAATTACAACAGATCAGTCTTCCGATTACAAGGGAGGGAGGATGTTGAGTCTTGAATCCTCCCTTTGTTTAGTGCCGGGTTCTTCAAGTGGCGGTGGAGAGTGAATCTTGTTCTCCGTTGACCAGGTGAACGTTGAGATCTTCCGGGGCTCTTCTCTTCGGGTGGTTGACGGAGTAACACAGCTCTGTCGACCAAAACTCTCAAAGAGATTGTCGGCAAAGGCTAACTTGAACACAGCAAGTTCTCTGAAGGGTTGAACTCTCTCTCTTTTCTCTCAGAGCTCTTTTCTCCCAAAAATCATCTGACCCCTTCTTCATAGCGACGAGGCTATTTATAGGGGTTTCAGGGGCGTACGTGCCTCCTAAAAAACACTCCATAATGGGGGCTAACTTTTCCCGTTATATGGGCCGTGATTGGCCCCGAAACCGGGACGGTTACAACTGAGACGCGGGTGTCGACCCCTGCGTCTTGAAGTTGCTGAGATGCGGGTTTCGACCCACGCGCCTTGGTGCGGCTGAGACGCGGGTTTCGACCCTCACGCCTTAGTGCTGCTGAGACGCGGCTGTCGAGCCTTGCGCCTTGGTGCGGCTGAGACGCGGGTTTCGACCCTCACGCCTTGGTGCTGCTGAGACGCGGGTTTCGACCCTCGCGCCTCGATGCTGAGACGCGGCTGTCGAGCCTCGCGCCTTGATGCTGAGATGCGACCAAAATTAGCTTTGCGTCTAGAACTTGAAATTCTGCTTTTCAATGGCTTATCTTTTAGTGATTTTTAGACAGCTTACAGAATCCCCTCCAAAGTTTTCGACATTCCGCAGTTAAGTGGGACGGATTTCGAAATACTTTGGACTCTAGCTGAGCTCACCCTTATGACTGGACTGTCAATGCCCGGTTTGATCTTGTCTGGAGTATGGTCTTCGTGAGTGTACTGTGGAACTCTTTGAAGCCACCAAAGTTGATCGTGTTGAGTGTCTAGATGCACACAGTCTAAACCTCCCCGATTGCTTTAAGTCTGTCGCGGGTGCACTTTAAGCCATGAGTGGAAGGTCGTCTGCTTGTGCCAGTGTACTGCTGAACTGTTCTGCAGAAGCAAGGACTGAACGCCAGCTTTAAAATTGTGACTTTCATAAGGCTGCATCTTTTGAAATGAGAACGCGACTGATATTCTACAAGACAGACGCGATTCTTGGCCTGATTGGAAGGATGCGAACTTTCAGAGAGACGCATCTTTTTGGAGTAAAGACACGACTTTTTGGACGCAACAATGGCCTAGCTGAAGAGATGCGTCCGTTGAAGAGGCGCGACTGTTGGGTGTGAATCCGTGCCATGCCAAGAGTGCACTGCCACTTGTCCTGCGGAACCGTCGGGACATCTGCTCTTTGGCGTGCGAACTTTACACTGTATTAAATGCGCTTTCCACGCGTCAAAAGATGATTTAATGTTGAGTCAATCGAGCCAAGCGCCGCGTATCTTTTGCGAATCTCTGTGCCTATAAATAGCAACAGTCATCGGGAGAGTCATCGTGCATCTGTTAGGGTTTTGAGAAAGGAGCTCTCTTTGTTCTCTTCTTCTTCATCTAACATCGGATTCTTGATTAGCAATGGCACCCAAGGCCAAGCAAACTGCCTCATCTTCAAAGGCGGTCGCCACTGAGATTCAAAGGGGCGGTTCCCCCTTGTAGGAAGCCCCCATCTCAGGTATAACGCCCATCAGGCTTAATTTTTGCCATTAGAAGGGTTTATGGAGTTCTTATAACTCTAAAAATCCCCTTTTATGAAGAAGAACTGCCAACGCGGATTCGAAACCGTGTTTGATTCTTTAGACGCGGTCAAGGCGCGGGTTTGATGACCCTGCTACTTTTATCTGGTTGAGTATGCGTTTGTTCGTTGAACAGCGGTCTCCAGTAAGCCTTACATTCCGGACTCATCACTTAGAATGTTTCTAATTGTGAACGATTCGGACGCAGACTTGACTCTGGCATTTTGTGACATCAGACGCTGGTTTTCTTGAATCTTGTGCCTGAGTCCAAGTACTTAGAGATTTTTTATAAGTCTTGGATTTTCAAAGCGCGCTCTCCATGCTGGCCTCATGGTCCTCAGGTCCGGACGCGGATTTTGACAATCTCTGTGTCTGGAATTTCTTTTGCGTCTGAATTATAGACACTTAATCGTTTTCGTTTAGACTTCTGATCAAGTGTCATTTTCTTATGCAGTACGATATCCCTCCAATCCACTCTCCAAGAAGTGCCACTTCGAGCACGTAGGTGGTGTTGACCGCGATTTAACCTTCGTGCTGCAAAGGACTGCTCCTGTGACTGCTGACAAGTCGAAGGAGCGAAGGGAGAGGCTCTCCAAAGTTGACCCGGCTGTAGGCTGTCTAAAAATCACTAAAAGACAAGCCATTGAAAAGCAGAATTCCAAGTTCTAGACGCAAAGCTAATTTTGGCCGCGTCTCAGCCGCACCAAGGCGCGAGGGTCGAAACCCGCGTCTCAGCAGCACCAAGGCGCGAGGGTCGAAACCCGCGTCTCGCCACACCAAGGCGCGAGGGTCGAAACCCGCGTCTCAGCCGCACCAAGGCGCGTGGGTCGAAACCCGCGTCTCAGCAACTCCAAGGCACAGGGGTCGACACCCGCGTCTCAGCAGTAACCGTCCCGGTTTTGGGGTCAATCACGGCCCACATAACGGGGAAAGTTAGCCCCCATTATGGAGTGTTTTTAGGAGGCACGTACGCCCCTGAAACCCCTATAAATAGCCCCGTCGCTATGAAGAAGGGGTCAGATGATTTTTTGGAGAAAAGAGCTCTGAGAGAAAAGAGAGAGAGAGTTCAACCCTTCAGAGAACTTGCTGTGTTCAAGTTAGCCTTTGCCGACAATCTCTTTGAGAGTTTTGGTCGACAGAGCTGTGTTACTCCGTCAACCACCCGAAGAGAAAAGCCCCGGAAGATCTCAACGTTCACCCGGTCAACGGAGAACAAGATTCACTCTCTACCGCCACTTGAAGAACCCAGCCTTAAACAAAGGGAGGATTCAAGACTCAATATCCTCCCTCCCTTGTAATCGGAAGACTGATCTGTTGTAATTTTCTATCCAATCAAAAGAATTTTACAATCGAATCCTCCTTTTTCGACGCAAACAAGAGATGGCGACTCCCCTGGGGACGACGTTTGTTACCGATGAACAAATCGTGGCGCAAGGTGACGTCCTCCATAAGGGGAAGATGGTCGAATCGCTCGTTGTCGAGTTCGACCAGGCAAAGTATGAAGAGTTTCTCTCTTCCGGCTCCAAGAGCCTAAGGACTCGCGTCTGCCGCAGGGTCTCGACTGGGAATGGCCCCGAAGTCCGATCTGAGGCTCTCTCGGGCGCTGTTGCTGCAAAGGGTGTCGCAGCCAACTGTGCCAAGCAGGATACACGCGCCAACGTCTCTCAGGAGGCCCGCGTGGTCTCAGACACAACTGCCGTTGCGACCAACCGCGCCATGCGGAACACACGCGTCAGCGTCTCTCAGGAGACCCGTGTGGTCAAAATCTCTGGTGTCCAGCCAGTTCACCCTCTCCCTCAGCACCAAGTCGTCGTTGGTTTCTCTCCACCTCCACGACGCAACCGAAACGCTGAGCGTCGACAGAGGAGGCGTGCGCGTCAACTGCAAGTTGGAACTTCTGATTGTCCAACTAAGGCAGGACGCAAAGTTCAATCCGGCGCCTTGGCCGCGCCACGTCCAGCACGCGAAGTTCGCGTTTGGCGGTTCAAACGCGAGACTCCCCAAATTAGGTCCTCTGAAACCCTACTCACCAGACGCCAAGGCGAAGCTTGCGTGCCTCGTCAAGTACAAGAGGCACCCCCCTTAGGCGCAGGGCCCAGCAGCCCACTCCCTCTCAAACGTCCCTGTCCCGACGAACCAAGGAGCAACGCGACAGCCACGTCTCTTCTCAACAGAGACGCCAGGCACGCGTCCTAAAGCTGCGACGCGAGAACCGCGTCTCTGAATCCTGCGTCCAAGCTGTACAGCGCAAGGATGCCTCCCGCCCTCGAAGTTGCGAGGCTAATCTCTTCGATCCTCTTCCCATGGATCTAAGGGATTACTTGACAAAGAAAAGAAGTGCTAATCAAACAACTTCATCATGTTGCTGCCAACTGCTCATCTCCATGCTCTCTGAGTGCCGTTGCGGTTCAGACGTGAACCAGCAGTCCTTAGTTAGACAGCTGACCCTGATTCCCCCATCAGCCAAAAGAAGACGCTCTTACAGGCGGAGGATCTTCTCTGACACTGAGTATCTAGAGCTCACTGCTAACATGGAGAGCAGGAGCAGGGGAAAACAGCCTGTAGTCAGCTCCGACGAGTCTGACTCTGAATCGGAAGGAGTGTACCGACACACTCGCACCCGGACCGGGGCCATGAAAAACACCTAGAGGGGGGGGGGTGAATAGGTGTAATTGCTAATCTAAGAAACTCAATGCAAACTAAGTGCGCTAAATGCGGAAGCTAATGCAAATTATGTACAAACTAATACAATACAACAAGTGTAGCCGAATTCCCCTTGCGAGGCTCTGGACTAACTCCCCTTGATTCCCCTTGAAATGGGTTGAGGTGCTATGTGAAGCTCTTGTTGGATGAGTATAAGTTAGGCACACACACACAAGCAATCCAAGCAATATGAAATGCACACAATCAAGCCAAGCATATAAGAATGAATAGCAATATAAATAAATGCAAGGCAATATGAAATATGCTCAACACAAGCAAGTATGATATGAGATGAAGTATGATGCTTTGCACAAAGTAAATGAGAGAGAGTTAGAGAGACAATGGGAGCAATCGCAAACACCAAGATTTGTTTCGAGGTTCGAGCACCTTGCTCTACATCCCCGCCTACACCACCGTGTAGGATTTCCCAATCCACTATAAGGAGTACCTAACTCCTCTCTCAACTTACAAAGCCACCGAGGCTACAACAACCACAATCCACAACACCTCTACCGAAGAGGCTCACAACCAACACTATCACCTCACACTTGAGGGATACAACTCAATCACCCGATCACCTCTACCGAAGAGGGATTCACAAATAAAAGGGTGTTTACAACAAAGAGGTTTACAACAACAACCTCAAACACTTCTCTTTCTTTCTTTTTCCACAAAACAAAGATCCTAATAGTTTAGGATAGTATGATATAGCTCAAGTGTGGAAACTATGTGTTTTGGAAAACAAGAACTCAAAGAAAACACTTGGGAAATTTCTTGTAAAAGATAAAGAATGAAAGCCAATACAAAAATCCCAAATTCCAATTTCTTTGATTTTCCAAAACCCAAAAACACAAAGAATAAATCTTGTTAGCACTTAAAACTCTTTTAAAACACTTTTAAACACTTCAGAAAACTGGTATTTTTCTTCTTGAAAAACTTGGCCAAAATCCCCAAAGAGATGGGGTTTATATAGCCCCTATACAAAACTAGCCGTTAGGCTGATGTGGCAGTTCTGACAGCCACCGGTCGACCGGTCCGGTCGACCGCCAACGGTTAAAAATGTGACCGTTGGGCACTAGCGGTCGACCGGCCCGGTCGACCAAAAAATCCCGAGAGCAGAGCTCTCACCTCGGTCGACCGACCCGGTCGACCGGTTCTGTGCTTAACAGACGTGCACATCTGTGCACATCGGTCGACCGTCCCGGTCGACCGGCCCTTTGGTGCGGTCGACCGGCACGGTCGACCGACCAGCCTGTCAGCCCAAAAACCAGGTCAGAAATTTAGGGAAAATATTTTATAAAAATCTTTTATCATTTCTGAAAATTCCATAAAACTTGTTTTATCATTTTATGTTAAAACATAAACATGTGATAAAAATTTCAAGACAATATATCAACATATCAATTCATTTTTGTGTCTTGCAAATTTTATCAAAAACAAAAAACCGGTATTTTTATCAAACTTGATTTTTCCAAAACATGAATAGGGATATCAAAATAAGTTTGTTTACCAAGTTAAAGCATGTATGTATAAATAGGAAACATCTACTATACATATACCATATGTAAACTTGTTTTGATCAACTATTCATAAAAACCAAATATCAAATCATAAAACGTGTGTTTTTTGTGCACTTGAGCATATCAACTAAACTAAGCTTTACAAATGGATCTAAAACTCATAATCTAAACTAGGATACCTAAGTCTTCTTGACGATCTTCATCTCCAAGTAGACTCGGTCCAAACTCCGTGATTCTCCAAGTGCAAAGGTATGATCTTTAAGCTTTGGCACCGGAATCATCATGAGTAGCTTCTAATCATCTTGTTGAAGCTAATCACCAACTAATATCCTGTTAATGATCTGAAACTTAGAAACACAAGAATATTAGTAAACATAACTACATGAGTGTTGATCATCATCAAAACTAGAGTGGAAGGCCATTGGGCCAACAATCTCCCCCTTTTTGATGATGACAAAACTCATGGAGTTATATATGCATGGATTAAAGATAAGCTTCAAGGAAGCTCCCCCTTAACTCATGCATCACAATAAACATAATAGATATGCAATGAAAGCACATGATACTAAACAAAAGCATGCATCATATCTTATTATCTATCCCTATGCATGAACTTGGTATATGCAAAAACACAATCATGCATATATAGAAACAAAACTCAAATTCTTCTCCCCCTTTTGTCAATCATCAACAAAGGGGTAATCAAAACCATAAATAAAACGAGGGGTAAAAATCTTTCTTCCCCTTTATGTCAAACAAAACAATAAAAGACAATGTTCTCCCCCTTTTTGTCTAAAACAAAAAACAAAATCAATAAGGGGTGACTACAAACATGATATCAATTAAAAATATGTCAATGAAGCATCTTGATACCAATAAACAAGAATCAATATATGTTATATGCTATATACATTCATGAAGAGGAAGACGCTAAGTTAGCTTCCCTACACATATGCATTACATGAAGAAGGGATGACAAGCCCCAATTCACATAACACATATTATGTAATGCATAAGAGGAGATGTGAAGCTCCCCCTACACACGTATATCATATAAAGAAGAGTTGTCAAGCTCCTCAATTTATAATATACTCAACATGAATCTATATGTAAGAGAGATGTTAAGCTCTCCTTGCATATAGGAAATACAAATCAAAACTTTGAATATTTTCTTTAAACAACATTTTGAGATACCAATTGTAATTAAACATAACAAATTACAAATTGTAAAACAACATAACAAATTTTGAATGTCTAAACACAAATTTTGATACCAATTGTAAGAATATATTTCATTTTGAAAAAAAAACATATAAACAAATTTGATGTTGATATCATATGTTCAAAATAACAACTTTTAATCATAAAGAGTGGGAGTACAAATACCAATTGAAATACAAAATCAAATTTTCTCCCCCTTTATGAAAAACAAACTAAAGACATGCATAGTCTTGATAACAATTTAAAAGTAATCAATTTAAACAAAATTGAAACTCAAGCACTAGCATAAACACAAACATATATATGTATGAAAGATAGATACCAATAGAAATTGATATACTTGGAATTTAAAGCATACATACATACAAAACATATATGAGTATACAAGAAGATCAAAATGATACCAATTGAAAGAGTTCAATGATACCAATTGACATAACAATAAGTTCAAGTGTATACATCATATTATCTACCACCCAATCATAATTCAAGTTTTAAAGATTTTCAATTTAGGGCATACATGAACATGATCTCCCATCCTACCGCCCTTGGATGGTAGGGATTTTCAAAGATAGATTTGAAAATGTAGTTTTGTTTGAAAATCACTACCAAAATGAAGAACACCGCAACTAGTTAAATGGAAAACTTGTTAACTAGCACGAAATCCTTCAAGCAAGGAATAAAACAAAATTGAAATTCACATGATAATCATCACTCTAACCAATAAAGCATAACTCATGAGAAACAAAACATGAGCAATAGATATGAGTGTACAAATAATATGTGAAGATCATAATCATGAAAAATATTTCATTAAGCTCAATTATTCCTTAAAACATAATTCCATCAAAAACATGAAAAATCATATAAAACTCCTTATTTAATCTTCAAGGCATATGTATGTCTAATACAAGCTAAAATATACATACATATCCAAAACTCAACGAGTCCACTAAATGAATATTCATGAAGGCACATGGCTCAAAAAGATGTATATGTATAAGATTAGTTTGAACTAGATGGACATATACATGAAGTTAAACATAAATACATGAAACATGAAAAACTAAATTTTCATCACAACAAATTTCATTTCAAGGTATATGTATGAATTGTCAAACATGAAGTATACATACATATCCCTAAACACAATTGAGTCCAAATATAGATTTGCATGAAAGGCAAATGACTCAAGGGGTATACATGTATATCTTAAAGTTTGGCAATACAAACATATACATGAAGTGAAACACACAATCATAAAACAAATTCAAAAATGGAATACAAGTTTGAAATGTATGAATCATCAAAACTAGACTATACTAGCACATCTAATGGGTTCAAATAAGCAATCAAGCTCAACATATATAGATTTATTTGTAGCCCACTCTATGTACAAGTATATAACTAGTCTTAATGAAAACAAACATCTAAACATATATACAAAACATGAAGCATCAAAACAAATATAAAAGTCATCATGATAAAACTAAAACATGATTACTATGTAAATTCACATGTATTAGATTCATGATGTACATTATAGCTTAAACAAAAGTGAGAACACTAAATATGGGTTCATGAAGCATATGTGTCTCAAATACTATACATGTATGTCAAGGATTTAATAAACATGGAATGAACATACTAATCCATAGACATCAAAAAATATGCTATAAACTATCAAAACATGCTATAAACAATGAAGTGGAAAGCATGTAAACATAATAAATGGGAGTAAAGGATTGTTACCAAACCGAAGAAGCAACTTTCCTTGTCTCCAAAACATGGTGGTCATCTCCACCAAATCTTCCCTTGAAAGTGATGCATCCAATAGATTTCCTTTAAGTCCGGAACGCATCCACTCCAAGGTGTCATCACTCTCACGTCATGTGAGAGCCCACACCTACATCAAAAATAATAGGAGGGGTGGTCTTTGGTACCCACATCTTGTTGGGTCCATGGGGGTTAGACCCTTCTCTAACCCAAACAAAATTCTTTGCTAAATTAGGAGTATGTAATCTATCATAACAAAATTTAGCAAGGTGGCCCTTACGTCCACAATGTGTACAAGTGTACACATGAGCATACATGTGAGAAGTGTGTCCGTGAGGAGCATGTGTATGCCGTGTAGGGTGTGCATGAATAGAAGGAACTTGTTTCTTTCGAAACAAAAATTCCAAGCGTGTATGGCCCACTACACATTGGCTCAAAGTGGAGCCCAAACAATCAACACTCTTCTTAAGCATGGATATATCATTGTTAATCAAAGAAGAAGTGTGGCATGCAATAGGTGTTCTAGGTGAAACTACCCTAGCATGGCAAACATGTGCATCCATATTATTTTTCAAAACAATATTTTTCTTTAAACAAATTTCTAATTCTTTTGAAATAAATTCAATTTCATTTTTCAAAGAATGGTTACTTTTTAAAACAAAATCAAGTTTTGAAGTTAAAGAATCATTTTTCTTCAAAACATCTTCACAATCATTTTTATTTTTCAAAATTTTATTTTCATTTAAAGCAAGGTTAAGTTGAGATTTTAATGAGTCCCTTTCATTAGCAATCTCATCCTTCTCTTGCAAAACATTGTCAAGTCTAGAATGCAAACATTTATTTTTTTTCAATTTCTAGACTTTTCTTTTTCAAAACTTTATACTTTTCTATTAACTTTTCACACACAATAGATAGTTCTTCATTTAAGGCATGGGGATCAACATAATCATTTGAAGAACTAGCACAATCATTACTATCTAGTTGAGTTTCCGATTGTACCTCAAGGGAGTCATTCCCTTGGACCATGAAGCATTGTGGATCGGATTCTCCACTAGATTCCTCTTCTTGGATTGGCAATTGAAGCTTGGAGGTGGTGGTTGTTGTCAACTTGTTCCACACTGCAAAAGCGGAATCAAGATTAGAAACACATAAAAGATAATCTTTAGGAAGTGTGCTTCTAATAGCCTCTAGGGCTTGTGCATTGGTCCCTATATGATTGCAATCACCAAGATAACATCTCTTGGTGGCGGCAAGGAAGACATGCAAACCTAGGGTCTTTAGGTACATGGACATCCTATACTTCCAAACATCAATGTTGGAAGGGTCAAAGCTAGGAGGGGTCATGAAGTCCATGGTAAACTATATATGAATGTGCAAACAAACAAATGCAAATGAGATTAGCAAGCAAATGGATCACTCCTAGGATGTTAAGCCTAAGTATCAGGAGCACTAGCTCTGATACCAATTGAAAAACACCTAGAGGGGGGGGTGAATAGGTGTTATTGCTAATCTAAGAAACTCAATGCAAACTAAGTGCGCTAAATGCGGAAGCTAATGCAAATTATGCACAAACTAATACAATACAACAAGTGTAGCCGAATTCCCCTTGCGAGGCTCTGGACTAACTCCCCTTGATTCCCTTTGAAATGGGTTGAGGTGCTATGTGAAGCTCTTGTTGGATGAGTATAAGTTAGGCACACACACACAAGCAATCCAAGCAATATGAAATGCACACAATCAAGCCAAGCATATAAGAATGAATAGCAATATAAATAAATGCAAGGCAATATGAAATATGCTCAACACAAGCAAGTATGATATGAGATGAAGTATGATGCTTTGCACAAAGTAAATGAGAGAGAGTTAGAGAGACAATGGGAGCAATCGCAAACACCAAGATTTGTTTCGAGGTTCGAGCACCTTGCTCTACATCCCCGCCTACACCACCGTGTAGGATTTCCCAATCCACTATAAGGAGTACCTAACTCCTCTCTCAACTTACAAAGCCACCGAGGCTACAACAACCACAATCCACAACACCTCTACCGAAGAGGCTCACAACCAACACTATCACCTCACACTTGAGGGATACAACTCAATCACCCGATCACCTCTACCGAAGAGGGATTCACAAATAAAAGGGTGTTTACAACAAAGAGGTTTACAACAACAACCTCAAACACTTCTCTTTCTTTCTTTTTCCACAAAACAAAGATCCTAATAGTTTAGGATAGTATGATATAGCTCAAGTGTGGAAACTATGTGTTTTGGAAAACAAGAACTCAAAGAAAACACTTGGGAAATTTCTTGTAAAAGATAAAGAATGAAAGCCAATACAAAAATCCCAAATTCCAATTTCTTTGATTTTTCCAAAACCCAAAAACACAAAGAATAAATCTTGTTAGCACTTAAAACTCTTTTAAAACACTTTTAAACACTTCAGAAAACTGGTATTTTTCTTCTTGAAAAACTTGCCAAAATCCCCAAAGAGATGGGGTTTATATAGCCCCTATACAAAACTAGCCGTTAGGCTGATGTGGCAGTTCTGACAGCCACCGGTCGACCGGTCCGGTCGACCGCCAACGGTCAAAAATGTGACCGTTGGGCACTAGCGGTCGACCGGCCCGGTCGACCGAAAAATCCTGAGAGCAGAGCTCTCACCTCGGTCGACCGACCCGGTCGACCGGTTCTGTGCTTAACAGACGTGCACATCTGTGCACATCGGTCGACCGTCCCGGTCGACCGGCCCTTTGGTGCGATCGACCGGCACGGTCGACCGACCAGCCTGTCAGCCCAAAAACCAGGTCAGAAATTTAGGGAAAAATATTTTATAAAAATCTTTTATCATTTCTGAAAATTCCATAAAACTTGTTTTATCATTTTATGTTAAAACATAAACATGTGATAAAATTTCAAGACAATATATCAACATATCAATTCATTTTTGTGTCTTGCAAATTTTATCAAAAACAAAAAACCGGTATTTTTATCAAATTTGATTTTTCCAAAACATGAATAGGGATATCAAAATAAGTTTGTTTACCAAGTTAAAGCATGTATGTATAAATAGGAAACATCTACTATACATATACCATATGTAAACTTGTTTTGATCAACTATTCATAAAAACCAAATATCAAATCATAAAACGTGTGTTTTTTGTGCACTTGAGCATATCAACTAAACTAAGCTTTACAAATGGATCTAAAACTCATAATCTAAACTAGGATACCTAAGTCTTCTTGACGATCTTCATCTCCAAGTAGACTCGGTCCAAACTCCGTGATTCTCCAAGTGCAAAGGTATGATCTTTAAGCTTTGGCACCGGAATCATCATGAGTAGCTTCTAATCATCTTGTTGAAGCTAATCACCAACTAATATCCTGTTAATGATCTGAAACTTAGAAACACAAGAATATTAGTAAACATAACTACATGAGTGTTGATCATCATCAAAACTAGAGTGGAAGGCCATTGGGCCAACAGGCCATTCCCCCGATTAACTACAATGCCCTAGCCCGGGGCATTGAGATTAATGACTCGCACCCTGCCATTGCAGAGTCGCAGGCCTCAAACTCTTTTATAGAGAAAGAGGCCTTCACATACATGACGAGCACTCCTGAGGAGACCGCTAAGCGCTTGGAGCTGCAAGCCCAGGTCCAGAAGGAACAACTCGAGATGATTCGTGCTCAACAAGAATCCATCGACTCTCTCAAGCAGATGCTCGCACAGTTGCTCAAAGACAGGAGGAAATCTCCCCTAGAAAGTCTAAGGGCAAACGAAAAGAGGGAGAAAGCTCATCTTCCGAACACTCCGAGAAGAAAGAGCAACCCACCTCTGGTTCGTCTAAATCCTCGTCGCAGGAAAAGAACGATCAAGACCAGGGAAAGGTTCATTCTAAAAGAATGAATCAGTTGGAGCAGCGCCGTGAAGCCCTTACCAATCGGAAAGGTCTCCAAGAAGCAGGAGTGGTCCGCCCATATCCAGCCGAATGGGACCTGGTTCCATACCCGCCCAAGTTCAAGGCTCCAACCCTCCAAGCATTTGATGGGAAAGGTTCACCGAACCAACACATCTACTATTTCAAGTCCCAAACTGGGAATGTGGTAGATAACGACGCCATCCTGGCGCGTTTATTCATCGGCACCCTAAAAGGGCTGGCCTTTGAATGGTTCATGAAGCTCCCAGAAGGTTCCATCAAGAACTGGGGTGATTTGGAGAAGCTTTTCTTAACACGCTTCTTTGAAGATGACTCGGAGGTCAACATGCCTACCCTTTTAGCCACCAAGCAGCGAAAGGGAGAGTCCGTTAAGTCTTTCGTGGAAAGATTTCGGAACGTGGCCCTCCGATGTCCGAGCGGTATGACCCAGGTTACCCTGGTGGAAACATGCCGCCACAATCTCCAAACCTCACTCCTTGCTCAAATAGGAGTTGCTGAAAGCCGCATCTGGAAGCAATTAGTCCAACAAGGTGAACAGGCTGAGGAGATTGTCGCCCGCGTCAGAGCGGAAGAAAACAAACCCAGGCCTGAAAGGTCAATGAGGCGTGCGCCAGACACATCCCTCCAAGCCAAAAGGAAGGATAACTTGGCAGCAGAGACCAAGTCCCCTGTCAAACCTCAACCGGTCAAGGGAAGTGGCTCTTCAAGCTAACCACGGGCCAACAAGCAGTATTCCTTCAAGGATGAACATGTCGACTCGCTCTTCAAATTACTCAACAAGAGCAATCGACTGAAGCTTCCTGAAGCTAGGCGCCCCGAGGAAGTCGGTAAAACCGACAATCCCAGCTACTGCATGTACCACAGGATGTTGGAACACCCTACCAAGAGCTGTTATGTCTTCAAGGACATCCTTTAGGCCCTGATTGACGCGGAGGTATTGAAACTCCGACCAGAGTAGAAGAAGGTGACGGCTAATATGACGTCAGTTCTCCAGTTTGGGAGACAACCCCCAACACCCTCTGGAGTAGTCCCTATCCCAAGAGGAGAGCTGAGAATGGTCAACACAGACCCTCACCAGCAGCAAGAAAAGGGCTTGGTACCTGTTCCCACACCTCAGGGAGAAGTCATGTGGGTTCATCCCGACCTTATTGATGGCCAGCAATGGACTACTGTAACCAGCAGGAAGTCCAAAGGCAAAGCAAAGGCTTCATCCTGCAACGTGGTGTGTGCCTCCTCTCGAGAAGCGGAAACCGATATTCCCTCGCTAACCGACTCAGAAGAGGAGACAATAGTTCTGGCCACAGAACCCAGTCAGCTGGTGGCAGAAACCCGTTCGGGGCAGCCATATTTGAAAAAGTATGGCGAAGTGGCGATAACTCCTCCAAGACTCGCTGCAGAGCCAGCCAAGCCCTCCACGAAGCAACCCGGGGAGAAACAGAAAGAACTTCGGTTTTCTCGAGTTCTTTCGAAGGACATAGCGGAAGGATCCACAGCACCTTACCTCTTTGATGTCCTGGCTCAACTAGCCAACATCCCGGCGCGGATTACGCTTTATGAGCTTTTTAGACTATCAAAGTCGACCAAAGAAGCTCTACAAGAAGCTCTGGCTAATGCTGAAGTCTTCATGACCCATCTACCAAAGGAGGAAGATGTAGAGGATTGCCTCCACGCCTCCCAAAATATCCCCGCATCACCTTCACGGCAGATGATATGCAAGTCAAAGGGAAGCATGATCGACCCCTTTACTTCGCAGGGTATATTGGATCATCTGAGGTGAACCGCATTCAAGTAGATCCCGGGTCTGCATTGAGCATTATGCCTCGCAGGGTCATGCAACATCTCGGGATTCCTACTCACCGTTTGAGCCCTACTCAGACGACCATTTATGGGTTCAATGCCAATAGCACCCGTCCAATGGGGAAGGTCAAGCTCAAATGCCAGATTAGAGACCTAAGGTCAGAGGTGACATGCTACGTCATAGATGCTGACACCTCCTACAACTTGCTGCTGGGACGACCGTGGATTCATCGCAATTCTATCGTTCCCTCTACCCTCCACCAGGTCATGAAATACATTGACGGGTGATTGAGGCCAAACCTGCACACAAAATACGAGATTATAGAACTTAAGAAAGGAGATGTGCAAGTGCTCAATTCTTCCGCTATAGCAAGTGGCTATGCGGGTCGTGATCCACAAGGAGGGTTTGCGATGGAAGCTTTACGGTTCTTTATTGAAATCGTTAAGAAAACAAAACGATAGTTCTTCTCTGTTTTTAAATTAAGAAAATGGAAAAAAAAGAATTATGTTATGTTAGAAGAAAATGAAAGATGAAGAAGGTGGAAAATCAGAAAACAATAAAAGTGACTATGTACAATGAAGCGGAGAAGAAAGAGTTGGAGGAGATGGTTGGTGATCTATACTAAAGAAGTAAAAGAAAAGAAAGAAAGAAAAGTGTAGAAATACTTACCTAGGTTGAGTGATGACTTACCTGGAAACCGTTGCATGTTCTACCTTTGCTTCGGAGGCGTTCAACGCATAGATCATAAGCTCGAGCTCAGTCCCCGTGCACATTATATCGTCAAGCTTAGCAAGAACGAAGTGATGCGGATCTTGGAAGAGGAGAACGTCTTCATGAACTATCGCTGGCTCTCACGTAGCTTAGTTATACTTGCTTTGGAATTCACTTGTACACTCAACAACAACAACCAAGGTAAAGTAGAAGAGGAAGATGAAACAAAAGAAAATACAAACATAAAAAAAGAACTTTTACCTTTATTAATTGCAGAGACAATGGAAGAAAGGAGGAGGGTACATCGTCGGTGTCACTCTCAACTTCAACCTCTCTCTCTTACTTACATGAATCTTCTTCTACCCTAAGTTACATACAAATTACATAACAAGAAAAGAAAAACCTAAACTACAAAGAATTAAAACTAGGCTAAATCCTAATCTGCCTTGGCGTCCAATTTTCAGCGTAAGTACAGGCCTTTTATAGGCATAAACCCAACAACCAGGATCCCGGGGAGGTCGGAGGAGCAAACGCTCCCCCTAACTCTCCAAGATTGCCGCGGAAACGCGGCTATTGCCGCGTTTCCACGGCCAGGGTGTGGCCAGGTGGCCACACCCTGTTGGTGGGTCTCCCCGGTTTCTCCCTCTGACTTTATCTGGAGTTGGTTTTGCAGTTTGGCTCCGAGATTTTGAAGAAATGGCCTTGGATTCTTGGCTTTAACCGATCGATCCTGAGAGGATTCTTCTCAACCGGTTTCAACCTCTGCCCTAATTTAGTGAGTGCAAATTAATTCTGATTTAATTCAGAATTTTGGTGGTCTTTGGGCTCATTTCTCTTCAACTCCTTAAAGATTGGGCCTGCAAATAAATCAAACAATTAATTAGGACAAAGCAGGCTTTTATTCAATAATAAGTATGGACATATGATATTAAATATGCAACATTAGCAACCAATCACACCCCATACCTATCTTTTGCTCGTCCTCGAGCAAAACAACTAAACTATACTAAGGATTATTGGACCACTTTCGCAGGTCACGCAATTGCACCGAGCATGTGCAACAAGCCGTTAAACCTCTAGGTTTCCCCTAGAGGACGAGTGTTGTCTCGTGAGGGTTTTCAGCGGATTACACCCACAAAATCCATAAAGAAAGAGAAATAAAGAGTTAGTATTTTCGAAAGGCATTTTGAAAGAGAAAAATATTTGAAATATGATTGTAAGATTTAAGCAATCTATAAGTTATAGGAAGACTGAATTTTTCATTCCTAAACTTAGTCTCTATTTAAAAATTTGTTATCAATCAAAGTAAGGAGTCAAATTGTGCTTCTCATCTAGTCTATTACTTTACCCTAAGTCATATGCACTTGTGACTGTGAAAATTTTGACTAAGGGTTCATTAACTCTAACTCTTATGCCTTATATATATGTGTGTGTGTGTGTGTGTGTGTGTGGTTTTTTTTTTTTTTCTTTTTGGTGGTATTATTCCTTAGTTCTCTTAGGCTTTCTAATCTGCCCATGTAACGAGCCTTTAATCGATGACTCCCAAACCAGACGGTCTTAGGGCACCAGGTGAGAAGACACCCCTAGGACTTAAGGACTCGAGCAAACAAGGCCACAAAACTAAGGATTTTATTATATGAACCTCTTTAGGCGTGAATACTTATGCTTTATTAGGCACAAATACCCAGCTTAATCAGAGGATTTTTCTTTTCAAACTTATCTAATCATCTTTCGCATAAATACTAAGGCTTGCTTAGGCCAAAGCACCTAGCTAGTCAATAATTAGATTTGTTTTTTTTCTTTTTCTTTTTTTTCAAACTCATCTAATTATCTTTTGCATAAATACTAAGGCTTTCTTAGGCCAAAGCACCTAGCTAATCAATAATTAGATTTGTTTATATATATATATATTTTTTATAAGGCATAAGAATCTTTATTTTTTTTTGAACCCTAAGTGTGTAAGTGTATGAAGTGTGCATATTTCATCAAGGTAAAGATCAAGACTAAATTACTTTGACAAATTATCTTCCTAACTCTATAAATCAAACAAATAATCTTATTTTGACCAAGTTTAAGAAATCCTAATTTGGATTTTCCTATTCCTTAAAATTAACTAAATTTCTTACAAAAATAAGTCAAAATATTGTTTCTATTTTTCAAAAAGTTTTTAAAAGTAAAGAAAAATGTTATTTTTTTTAAAGAAAAAGAAAAGTTATGTTAGACCCTCCCCCACACCTATCTCATGCATTGTCCTCAATGCATGAGTTAATGCATAGATGCATGAAAAAGACGAAAGGGAAGGAAAAGGTTACCTTAAGGTGGTGGTTCCGGTGGTGGTCTGATTGGTCCACGAAACGCGGCCGAATCAACTTTTCTTGGGTCTCGGAGGAACCCACCAGAAATATCTTTAATATAACCCATTAAAAAGATGTATCCATCAAGGATCTTTATTAAATATTTTACCCCATCTAATTTCCATATTTCATAATTGATTTCGGAGTCAAATTTATCAACCACCTCGTCCCAGAATGGAGTATGAAATGATAGAATGATTGACTTGGACTCATGAAGGATAGGAACTAATACCGACTCAGGAAGGTGACTTAAATCAAGTAAAGGTTCAAGAGTCGAAATTGGTTCAGGAATTGGGTCCAAGTCAAGAAGTTGAAACTCAAGTCCAAATGTATTTTCCAATAATGGAATGTGACCTAATATGGGTGATTCCAGTTCAGGAATGATAGGTGGGGGAATCAAAACTGACTCTAGAATATTATTCAAGTTTGGTAATAAAACAGGAGTCAATATTGATTCAGAAAGTTGAACTGGATCACATATGTGAGAATCTAGGTCACATATCTCATTGAGTTCAATATCAAAAAATGGAGAACTTGCCAATTTATCCATGGGATGTTCAAAATTGTAAAGTTGGTCAAATTTAACATGATCCTCAAAGATGGGTGATTCAATTTCTTTATGAATTGGTACAGGATCCAATGTTGACTCCGGGAAAAGATTGAAGTCAGGTGAAGATACCGGAGTCATAATCGAATCAGGAAATAGAATTAAATCACTAAGTTGGGGTTCAGGATCATAATCATTTTCAAGTTCTATTTCAGGAAAAGGAAAACTAGCCAAACTATCAATATCATTTGGAGTTTGGGTAAGTTCAAATGGTTGTGCTGAAATGGAATCTTGATTTCCAAAACTACATGATTCTTCGGCTCTAATAGAATAGTTAGTGACATCAGGACGGTGGGAACGTAGAGATTCGACCATCATATCTATGTCACGATTACGAGTGTTTTGAGCCTGAGTCATGGCTTCAAGCATCTTTTCATAGTTGATAGGTTCATTGTTTTGATGAAAAGATGAAGAATTGTCTTGGGAGTGGTAGTGAAATTGTGAGACCATCAGATTTTGGGATTTGTGTTTGGACTCACGCATACTCATTTCCATAATTGATGGTTTCCTATTTTGGACGGGTGGAACTGAGTATGAATCTTGAACATAATGTGGACTGGATGGAGAAGGAGGGCAAGGTGGTTGGAAATTATGCTCGGGGGAGGTGAATCCCCACTGACTCGGTGAAGAGTTGAAATCATTATGGAAATTATAGTTATTAGATGGGGGGGTATGGGTCATATTGATTCGGATAAGACCAATCCGGCACACTAGGTTGGTCAAAGTTATGATATGCCGGGTTGGTAATATCCGAAAATGAAGTCGGTGTGTAATATGGATTATTATTGTAGTTGAAAAAATTATTATAATAGTCCATATCACACAATAGAATACAAACAAAGAAAAACAAACAAATAAACAAACAAAAAAGAAAAAAATTCTAGCCTAAGTTAGGGTAGACTTAGGACCTAGACGACTCCTAACTGGTTAGACTGTCCACGGGAGGTCTAATGTAGACTTTAACCACAAGCTAATCAGCCAGGTCAGGGCAAGGTTGGTGGGAGGTTTTCCGTCAAAGACGTTCCTTAATTAAATAACCACCAACCTTCGGGCTTTCGGCCCTCAATCCCTTTCCTAGACACTGATTTTGCAGGAGTTAGATTCCAACATTTTTTCCCCTTAGGATGATCTCCTAATTGAGTCCGAGATGTCCCTAGGGCCAACGTCTACTCAATTTTAGTTAGGCTTGGGTTAGTGAGTGCTTGGAATGTGATTTTTGGGCTAAGGAAGGGTGATCAAATCCCCACCTTATCTTGTTAATGGGTTAGTGCCCTTAAGATCTATTTGTGCAAGTGTACAAGATATGTAAGATTCACTCAAAGCGATATAAATCAACCAAGAAGTGAGTCTTATGCTAAATGCAATGCATACGTACCTTGCTCCAGCACTCTTCAACAGTAAAAGTAAATGAATTGAAAAGATACGTGCCTAAAATGCAAACGTCTAATCGATTTTTAACTTTTGCAACAAACTTTTTACTGTTGATTATTAGCAGGTTTTTGTGATGGCATATAAGAAATAAATAATTGTAGCAAATTAGAATTTGCAAAGCTAGCAGTCCTGCAAAAACCTGTTAGTAGTCAGCTCTTTATTGCCGCGGATCCGCGGCTTTTGCCGTGGAAACGCGGCAATTCAGAGGGCAATGGGTCTCTGCTTTCTAGAGCAGAGGCCCAATACCACTTGTATGTCACTGCAAACTTATTTTCCTGCTTTGCTTGCCCTGTAACCTGCAACAGAGAAGAAAATTCGTTTAGTTCTAAAAAATTTTCAATAAAAATTCAGATTTCAATAAAAACCGTTTTACCCTCCCCGGCAACGGCGCCAAAATTTGATTGAGGCCAAACCTGCACACAATACGAGATTATAGAACTTAAGAAAGGAGATGTGCAAGTGCTCAATTCTTCCGCTATAGCAAGTGGCTATGCGGGTCGTGATCCACAAGGAGGGTTTGCGATGGAAGCTTTACGGTTCTTTATTGAAATCGTTAAGAAAACAAAACGATAGTTCTTCTCTGTTTTTAAATTAAGAAAATGGAAAAAAAAGAATTATGTTATGTTAGAAGAAAATGAAAGATGAAGAAGGTGGAAAATCAGAAAACAATAAAAGCGACTATGTACAATGAAGTGGAGAAGAAAGAGTTGGAGGAGATGGTTGGTGATCTATACTAAAGAAGTAAAAGAAAAGAAAGAAAGAAAAGTGTAGAAATACTTACCTAGGTTGAGTGATGACTTACCTGGAAACCGTTGCATGTTCTACCTTTACTTCGGAGGCGTTCAACGCATAGATCATAAGCTCGAGCTCAGTCCCTGTGCACATTATATCGTCAAGCCTAGCAAGAACGAAGTGATGCGGATCTTGGAAGAGGAGAACGTCTTCATGAACTATCGCTGGCTCTCACGTAGATTAGTTATACTTGTTTTGGAATTCACTTGTACACTCAACAACAACAACCAAGGTAAAGTAGAAGAGGAAGACGAAACAAAAGAAAATACAAACATAAAAAAAGAACTTTTACCTTTATTAATTGCAGAGACAATGGAAGAAAGGAGGAGGTGCATCGTCGGTGTCACTCTCAACTTCAACCTCTCTCTCTTACTTACATGAATCTTCTTCTACCCTAAGTTACATACAAATTACATAACAAGAAAAGAAAAACCTAAACTACAAAGAATTAAAACTAGGCTAAATCCTAATCTGCCTTGGCGTCCAATTTTCAGCGTAAGTACAGGCCTTTTATAGGCATAAACCCAACAACCAGGATCCCGGGGAGGGCGGGGGAGCAAACGCTCCCCCTAACTCCCCAAGATTGCCGCGGAAACGCGTCTATTGCCGCATTTCCGCGGCCAGGGTGTGGCCAGGTGGCCACACCCTGTTGGTGGGTCTCCCCGTTTTCTCTCTGACTTTATCTGGAGTTGGTTTTACAGTTTGGCTCCGAGATTTTGAAGAAATGGCCTTGGATTTTTGGCTTTAACCGATCGATCCTGAGAGGATTCTTCTCAACCGGTTTCAACCTCTTGATTTTGCCCTGATTTAGTGAGTGCGAATTAATTCTGATTTAATTCAGAATTTTGGTGGGCTTTGGGCTCATTTCTCTTCAACTCCTTAAAGATTGGGCCTGCAAATAAATCAAACAATTAATTAGGACAATGCAGGCTTTTATTCAATAATAAGTATGGACATATGATATTAAATATGCAACATTAGCAACCAATCAACGGGAGTGGAAAGGTGCGAACGTTGATTGCCGAAAGGCATCCGTTCAAGGGAGTCGAGAATTATTTCACAGATTCCCTCCTGTACCAAGACTCTGAGGAAACAGATGAAATCCCGCAACCAGAGGAACCAGACTCTGGCAATAAAGCCGACACGGAGCTGGAGGAGGATGAGTGTGTGTGGGAGCTAGATCCACCTGTAACGGGCATTAATAGGCCCGATGTTGATAATACCTCCGCAGATGATGTAGGCGGATGGTATATTAATGAAGATTTAGATCTGGCGTATTTTTCTGTGTTTGCTTCTGATTCAGTGCCGTCAGACACTAGTACCGACGTGGATGACGATCTCTGGTCGGCAATGGATGCTTTGACATCGTTGCATGTACTAGTGAAATCGTCCTTCGAAACATGTCGAAATGTCGGCGATGCGCAACAATCAATATTCATGGTTCCAGCGAGAAGGAAGGGCCAAAGACCAATTCTTTTCGAACGAATTGAATCCGAACCAATGACTCATGAAGAATCAGAAAGCGAGCAGGAATCCCCTCAGTTCGGTCATTATGAGCTAAAGGCACTCAGAATGATGAAAAACATGGGGTATGACCTAACCGGCAGACTCGGGTTGAACTTCGGCAAAGGAAGGAGAACGCTACTTCGATCCTTTGTGCCGAAAGGGAAACCACCTGATTATTATCATCAGACTCGCAGGGGGTTGGGCTATGTGTCAACTCCGATCCCATCAGCCTTTGACTCTGAAGAGACATGGGGCCATGATTACTCATCAGGCACGTCCTCGTGGGAGTCAGATGCTAGTGTCGGCAACATCTTCAAAGAACTTTCAGTGAACATGGTTTCAACAAGCCACCTGGAAGACGGAGATGAAGAAATGATCCAATCCGATACAGATCCTTGGATCAAACATTTAAATACTCTTTGGGATACCCGCTTTGAATAGCGAGAGCCACCCACAAAAGACAAGGTTGTTTAGAGCAATCTAGGAGATGAGGCTAACCCTAAGCCCATCTTCATAAGCGACGGCCTGTCACCGTCGGAGAAAAAGGATCTAATATCTCTTGTTCAAGAGTATAAAGATGTCTTCGCTTGGAATTACGAAGACATGCCTGGACTTGATCCTCAAGTGGTTATGCACCGCCTCAACATCAATCGGGACGTAAAGCCTGTCAAACAACAACAGCGACGGTTCCGTCCAGAAATAATGGAGGCAATTCAATCAGAAGTCAGAAAGCTCATAGATTCTGGCTTCATCAGGGAAGAACAACATCCCGACTGGGTAGCCAACATCGTCCCCGTTGCCAAGAAGAACGGAAAGATCCGAATCTGTATCGATTTTCGTGATCTGAATGAGGCCTATCCCAAGGACGAATTCTCACTACCAATCATGGTTGTCATGATTGACAATACCTGTGGATTCGAACGAATGTCCTTCATGGACGGATTCTCAGGATATAATCAAATCAAAATGTATCCTGATGACGAAAAGCACACGTCCTTCAGAACACCACTAGGGGTCTACTGCTACACCGTCTTGCCCTTCGGATTGAAGAATGCAGGGGCCACATATCAAAGGGCCATGAATACCATTTTCCATCAGCAAATGCGCAAAACAGTGGAATGCTATGTTGATGATATTGCGGTAAAAAGCCGCACTAAAGGTGATCATATCACTGATCTAAAGGTTGTCTTCGACATCATGCGGGCCCATCAGTTGAAGATGAACCCTACCAAATCCTTCCTGGGGGTGGCCAGCGGCAAGTTCCTAGGGTTTTTAGTGACTTCCACAGGAATTCATTTATATCCGGAAAAGATTCGTGCTATCCAGGAGATGCAACCCCCGAAGAATCTCAAGGAACTCAGGGGATTGCAAGGACGATTGACATACATCCGCAGGTTTATCTCAAATCTCTCCGGAAGATGCCAACCCTTCGCTAAGCTAATGAAGAAGGGTGTTTCGTTCATTTGGGACGACGCTTGCCAACAAGCATTTGAGGAAATCAAGCAATACCTCACACAACCACCAGTCCTTGCAGCTCCGATATCCGGAAAACCTTTCCTGGTATATGTCCGAGCAATGGATCATTCTTTGGGAGCTCTACTAGTTCAGAATGATGATCAAGGACGAGAACAAGCGATCTACTATCTGAGTAGAACAATGATCGGAGCCGAACATCGGTACAACCCGATCGAGAAGGAATGTTTGGCACTGGTGTTCGCCATTCAGAAAATGCGATACTATCTGGCAGGCCAAACCATAAATGTCATATCAAAAGTCAACCCCTTGAGGTTACTCATGACAAAGCCTTCATCGCTAAATGGCCGACTGGCAAAATGGGCCATATTGTTATCTCAATATGAAATGCACTTTACCACAGAAGGCCATTAAAGGACAAGCGGTGGCGGATTTCCTAGCTGAGCATCCAGATCCGAGGGCAACCAAACTTTACGACGATCTCCCAGACGAGGTCGCTGAAGCCTGCCAGACCCAGACATCCTTTGAAAGACAGGTGTGGCAACTTTTCTTTGATGGTGCATCAAGAAGAAGCCCAAAAGGACACATAGTCGCAGGAGTAGGAGTAGTACTCGTCTCCCCGCAGAACTATGCGATTCCTCGAGCTGTCTCATTAACCGAACCTTGTTCCAACAATGTGGCGGAGTACAATGCTCTTTTGATTGGGATGCAACTCGCTGATGAGATTGGCGTTAAAAATCTCGAGGCATATGGTGACTCCAAACTCATTGTCAACCAAGTTCGCGGAGAGTACGAAGTCAGACATGAAGACCTAGTACCCTATTACAATGCAACCGTCCACATGGCTGGGAAGTTTACAAACTTCTACATCGACCATGTACAGGGGCGGCTCAACCCCTAGGCGAACGAGGCCATCGCCTAGGGCCCCAAATATAGTGGGGCCTCCAAAATAATAGTGTAAATTAGTATTTACTAAAATAAGAACTCCACACTTTTTGATTTTTTTCCCTCTTTATTTTTATATTATGAGGAAAAGCGTGAGTCTCTTTCACTTTCTCAAGCTAATATCCTCCGCTCCCCATAACTATTTAATTATAATTAGAGAGGAGTCTCTTCCACTTCCTCAGATCGTCTCTTCCACTCTCCCTAACTATTTAATTATGATTAGAGAATTTCTCAAAATTAAAACTCTCTCTCTCTCTGCCCTGCTCTTCACCGCCTCAATCGCTCAGGCCCCAGACTGACTACAGGGCCTACAACTACTCTATAGAAAAAGATACATTAGCAAAACTTGAATACAAAAGTTTGATTAAAAATTTTGCATCTCAAAAGATAGAAGAATTATTTTTCAATAAAATATTGATTACATAAAATATTAGTTAATATTAATTACTTATTTAAAGTATATTTTAAAAGGGCCCATTTAAAACTTTCGCCTAAGACCTCCCTAGAGATTGAGCCGCCTCTGACCATGTACCGCGCAGGCAAAATGCGCATGCAGATGCACTGGCATCCCTCGCTGCCTCTTTAGCTCTTCCGGCTGGAACAGTGGAGAAGATATTTGTCCACAGCCACGACCTGTATTGCCCGAGAATTGCTCCTGAGGATTACCAGGAGCCAACAGGAGATTCTCAAAGCAAAGAAGCGCTGGAATTGTCAACCGGTCCAGAACCTAGAGACTGGCGATTTCCCTACATTGATTATGTCCTGTATGGCAACCTGCCTGAAGACACCAAAGAAGCGGCTGCCATTCGAAGGAAAGCCCCTAAATACTACTATAATGCGATTACGCGAACACTGTATCGTTGATCGCATGACGGGATCTTGCTTCGCTGCCTTTCACAAAAGGAAGCACAGGAGGTATTGAAAGAAGCCCATGACAGCATGTGCGGAGCCCATCAACCTGCCTCAAAACTTGCATATTGACTCTAAAGGTTGGGATATTTCTGGCCCAAGATGATTGCTGACGCCGTCACTTATGCCAAAAGATGTCACGCCTGTCAAGTACATGGGGATTTCATCCATCAAGCACCAGGGTACCTTCACTCTACAACCTCTACCTGGCCATTTGAAATGTGGGGAATGGATGTGGTTGGCCCTATCAGCCCACCATCATCAAAAGGACATCGGTTTATTTTGGTAATAACCGATTACTTCTCTAAATGGGCCGAGGCCATTCCTTTGAAGGAGGTAAAATCGTCTAACGTGATTAAGTTTGTGAAACATCACGTTATTTACCGTTTCGGCATACCTCGGCGAATTGTCCATGACAATGGACCCCAGTTCATCAGCCAGGCTTTCCAGAAATTCTGCCATAAGTTCAGAATCCAGAGTGTGTCCTCAACGACATACTATCCTGCCGCCAACGGTCTCGCAGAAGCTTTCAACAAGACCATTGGCAAGCTTCTCAAGAAATTCATCTCGAAAAGTCAACGTGATTGGGACGACAAGCTGGGTGAATGCTTATGGGCCACCGCACAACTGTGCGAACCCCAACTAAAACTACGCCATTTTCTTTGGTCTATGGGTGTGAAGCCGTGCTTCCACTCGAAATCTAAATTCCATCTCTACGCGTCGCCCTGACAGCGGAGATGACAACAGAGGAGAAGCATCGACAGCGACTCCAGGAATTGGAGGCCTTAGACGGTAAGCGTCTGCAGGCCCTGTAAGTTCACCTAGAGGGGGGGTGAATAGGTGATGGCTAATCTAATGGTCACTTAATGCCTAATAATGCGGAAGCTAAAACAATTATGACCTAATTAAATCTTTTACACTAATCACCACGTATAACCAAAGAGTGTTGCCGAATTCCCCGTGAAGGGCTCTGGACAAACTCCTCTAGATTCCCCTTGAATGGGTTGAGGTGCCGCGTTGGCTCTCTTGGTTGAATACAAGTGTTAGTCAACAAACCCTAGCAAGTATACAATATGAGCACAATGAATATATCAAGCATATAAAGATAGACAATAGAGCATGCAAGATATAAAAGAGACAAAGAGAGAGAGTGAGCAATCGCAAACACAAGGGTATGTTTCGAGGTTCGAGCACACTTGCTCTACATCCCCGCCTTCGACACACGAAGGATTTCCACTATGCAAGATCCCAATGGATCTCTCCTCGGTGCCGCAACACCTACAAGCCCTTGGACTCCCTAGTCCCGTACACACCGCAAGCTCACTAGCTCGCCGAGGCTGCACCTCAAACAAAGAGTTCACACCCGAACCCTAAACAACCACGAGCACACTTGCCCGTTTCCTCAAAGTACAAGAAAAGAAATCTTGGTGATCTAAACACTTTGATCACCAATAAAAGCTCTCACTACAACACTCCTATAAGATGAATAGCTCAATGGATGCTCAAGTGTTTGTGTGAGAAAACAAGAAAAGAGATGGTGGAGGAAAACTCAAGAAATTCTCTTTTACACTCTTGATAAAACTTTCCTTTTGATTGGAAATATTTGCTCTCTATTTTGTAGAGAAAAACTTCTGAAAAGAGTGGGAAAAACTGGCTCTAAAAACTTCTCCAAATCTTGTGAAAATAGTCCACAAACTCCCAAATATATAGGTTGTCAAAAATTAGCCGTTGGGGTCCTGACAGGCCTGCCGGTCGACCCCCCGGTCGACCGCCAACGGTCAAAAATCCGACCGTTGGAGCCTCCGGTCGACCCGCCCGGTCGACCCAGAAGAACAGAGAGCACTGCTCTCAGTTCCGGTCAACCGGCCCAGTCGACCGCCCACAGAACTGCCAGACGTGCACGGTTCTGTGCACGTCGGTCGACCCTTGCGGTCGTCCTGCCCTTAGTTCCGGTCGACCCGACCGGTCGACCGACTCTGTGCAATGGGTTAACTTGGAGCACAGTTTTGAGGTCTAAAACGTTCGAATTTGGGAATAAGTATATAGGATGAAGTTGTAGATATTGAAGTTTTCTTTCTAATGAAACTTAAATCAAATCAATATCAATTCAGAATTGAAAGTTATCAATAAAATACTAAAATGTATCAAATCAGAAACTGTAAACTGTTTTTAGAACAAGAACAGATTTCAACCCAATATTTGACATTCTTAATATTTAAATCAGAAAATAATTATTGAATATTAAATGTAGCTCTGAAAGTCATCTTTAAAATGCAATTTAAATCATGTTAATTGAATATAAGAATCAAAAGTTATGACTAGAAAACTAAAAGAATGTCGAGAAGATCAGCAGAACGGTCGAGGGTTCTAAAATGATTTTGGTTAAAAACACATGTATATTTGAAACACCAAAAATCAAAACGGTATTTTCTAGAACTAAAAATCTTTTATGAAAACACATATAAATCAAGAGTGTGTGTGTGATATGAACTTGAGCAATCCACCAACTATTCTATCCTTTACATTTTATCTAAAAAACAAAAATCTTATACCTAGACACAAGTCTTCATCTTCTTGAAGTCTTCACTTGAAGGCTTCTCATCTTCTTGACTTGGTCTAAGCTTGATCCAAAGCTCCTTGGATCACACCGTGCTAGCTCCAAATCTTAGCATTTTATCCTTTGTTGAGCGATGCACCTACTAAGATCTTGATAATGAATCTGTCACTAATTAAACACAAGATCATTAGTAAACATAACTTCATGAGTTGATCATCATCAAAACTAGAGTGATGGGCCTTTGGGCCAACAATCTCCCCCTTTTGATGATGACAAAACTCATGAAGTTATATATGCATGGATTAAAGTAAAGGTTCAAAGAAGCTCCCCTTTAACTCATGCATAGACGAAAATAATAATATATGACAATGAAGCTCATAAATATGTATGCAAATGTATGGAGATAAAACAAAATAAATCTTTTTCTTCTATTTGCAAAACAAAACATATATGCATAAACAACAAGGAAAACAAATACTTCTCCCCCTTAAGCAATGAAAACATGAAAACATGCATATAACTCATATACTTCTCCCCCTTTTTGTCACTCATCAACAAAGGGTTCAAAGTAAAATCAAATCAAACAAAATTTTCTATCCCTTTTTGTCAAAAAACAAAGAAATCAAGAAGGGGTAATACAAATCAATCAATAAAGATTTATATGCGATATACATTCATGAAGAGGAAGACGCTAAGTTAACTTCCCTACACATATGCATTACATGAAGAAGGGATGACAAACCCTAACTCACATAACACATATTATGTAATGCATAAGAGGAGATGTGAAGCTCCCCTACACACGTATATCATATAAAAAGAGTTGTCAAGCTCCTCAATTTATAATATACTCAACATGAATCCATATGAAAGAGAGATGTTAAGCTCTCCTTGCATATAGGAAATACAAATCAAACATTTAGAATTTTTCTTTATCAAAACAAAATTTTGAACTTTTCTCAAGAAACACATTTTGAGATATCAAATCAACATATTTTTTTTTTGAATTTTGATATCAATTTTTAAAAACATATTGCATAAGCTTTAAGAATAATTGAAAGTTTAAATTAAGCTTAGCATATACATTGTGTTTTAAGAACAATTGATTCACTCTCTTAAAACACAAATAGATCACATGTATGAAAAGATAATACCAATAGAAATTGATATAATTTAAATTTGAAAGCATTCATACATACAATCAAAATATGAGTATATAAAAAATCATATTGATACCAATTGAAAATATCCAATGATACCAATTGAAGAGTAAGCTTATCATATACTCTACCAAATGAAGAATATGCACTAGTTAATGTGAAAATGTTTTAAAACTAGTACGAAATCCTTCAAGCAAGGAATAAAGCAAAAATGTCAATTAATCTCAATATTCCTTTAAATCATCGCACATTTTTTTTAAAAAAATTTATATTTCAAGATATATGTATGTTTTAACAACACAATAAGTATACATACATATCTCTTAAACACAATTGAGTCCATATAAATAGATTTGCATTAAAGGCAAATGACTCAAGAGGTATACATGTATATCTTAAAGTTTGGCCAAATACACATATACATGAAATGATAACACATGATCAAATCCAAAAGTGGGAATACAAGTTTAAAGATGTATGTATCATCAAAACCAAGCAATACAAGCACATTTCATGGGTTCAAATAGGCGTTCAAGCACAAATATAAATAGATTTATTTGTGGCCCACGTTATGTACAAGTATAAATCCTAGTGTTGACAAAAACTAACATATAAACTAATATTCAAATCATGAAGCATCAAATAAATTTTGAGAAAATAGAATCATGTGTCAATTTTAAAAACTATTTGAAGAATAAATAACTAGTATAAATTGTTTTTGAAAAACTAGTTAAAGATCCTTCAAATATGTCAAATCTTATGTTTTTCATAAACATAACTAGACACACAAAATTTAAGCACTCATGGTCTATAAAGCTCAAAAATGATTTTAACAAAAGTGTGAGTGTTAAACAATCATGTAAATAGCATTTTTATGAAATAGTCATTGAAGATCAAAAAGATCATAAGTCACATTTTTCAAATTAACTCAAAATCATTTTTCATAAAATCAACAAACTTCTAGGTATATGTATGATTTATCCAAATCTAACAATATGCATACATATCCCAAATATAAAAGAGTCTATTAATGATGTTTGCATTAAGGCAAGAGACTCACGGGTATACATGTATATTTATTAGATTTGAATTAATAAACATATACATGAAGTAAAGTCATAAAGATTGGCAAAACATGTATAAATGAGAGAATCATCAAAACTAGTCTATACATATGCATATAGTGGGTACAAATGAGCATGAAGTGCAAAAGTATATAAAACAAATGTAGCTCACTATTTGTACATGTATAAAACAAGTTTTGATAAAAACTACATCTAAGCATGATATTACCACATGAAGCACACAAAAATCATAAAACATGAACATGCTATATGATATCAAATGAATAAGCATGTACATAAAAAAAAAAATAAGAGTTTAAAGATTGTTACCAACTCCAAAGCTCCAAGCTTGGTGGTCTTTCCCACCAAAACCTCCTTGATAGCGGTGCTCCAAATATGTGTCCTTTTGGTTCAAGTGCATCCACCATCAAGGCACCAAATCTCTCACGTTTTGTGAGAGCCCTCACCTACATCAAATACACAAGGTGGGGATTTTGGTACCCAAATTTTCTTGGGTCCTTTGGGGTTAGTCTTGTAAGGAACCCAAAATTTTATTCTTAGCAAAATTAAAATGATCTAATCTATCATAACAATATTTTGCTAAATGGCCTTTGCGGCCACAATGTGTACATATGTACACCTTAGAATGCTTATGTGTAGGAGTGTGATCATGTTGTGCAACATAAGCAAATGCATGGTTATGATGTGCATGAATGTGTGGAGTTTGTTTCTTTGAAAACATTGACTCCAACCTAGAATGATTAAAAGCACAAGAGTTCAAAGTTGAACTCAAACCATCCATTTTATTTTTCAAATCCTTAATCTCATTAGTGGTGGCATGAAAAGCATGGTGAGATAATATAGAATCATTTTTCTTTTTCTTTTTAGAACAAATTCTTTTTCCTTTTCAACAAATTTTCTTTTCAAAGTAATGTTTTCTTGAAAAACAACTTCTTTTTGTTTTTCCACCAAATCAATTTTATTTTTCAAAGACATATTCCCTTCACATAAATCATTCAATTTTGACATGAGGGAAACATTTTCATTTTTCATAAACTCATTTTCTTTTTCTAAGCATGTCATTTTATTTTCTAATGAATCTTTTTCATTAAGCATGGCATCAAATTCTTTTTCAAATTTTGTTATCTTTTTCTAAACATGCAATGTTAGATTTAAATGAATCTTGTTCTATATGCATGCAAGCAATGTTCTTTTTCAAATTTTTATTTTTCTTTTTAAGCATGTCATATTTTTCAAGCACAAGATGACAAAAGGTAGTAAGCTCATCATATGACATGTCTACATTCTCATCCTCGGATTCGGTAGTTACCTCAAGGGGGTTATCCCCTTGGACCATATAGCACTTGTTGGAGATGTCACTTCCAACATCCGAGTCACTCCCCGCATAGTATTGATCATTTTCGCCAAGGGAGAGGAGGGTGTTCCAAACTACAAAAGCCGAATCAATATTAGCAACTCTAGATAAATAAACATCATCTAAGGTAGACTTGAAAGCATTAAGGGCTTTTGAGTTAGCCTCAAAATTCTTACCATCTAAACAATATGCATTATTAGTAGTGGCAAGATAAACATGAATGCCTAGGGCCTTGAGGTACAATGACATCTTAACCTTCCAAATTTGGATGTTAAGAACGTCAAAGGTGGGTGGTGACATGAAGTCCATGGTGTGTGTACAAATATAGTGATTAGCCTAAAATGAGGATCTTTAACTCAAGGTTGTTAGACCCAATATCAAGAGCACTAGTTCTGATACCAATTGTAAGTTCACCTAGAGGGGGGTGAATAGTGATGGCTAATCTAATGGTCACTTAATGCCTAATAATGCGGAAGCTAAAACAATTATGACCTAATTAAATCTTTTACACTAAACACCACGTATAACCAAAGAGTGTTGCCGAATTCCCCGTGAAGGGCTCTAGACAAACTCCTCTAGATTCCCCTTGAATGGGTTGAGGTGCCGCGTTGGCTCTCTTGGTGAATACAAGTGTTAGTCAACAAACCCAAGCAAGTATACAATATGAGCACAATGAATATATCAAGCATATAAAGATAGACAATAGAGCATGCAAGATATAAAAGAGACAAAGAGAGAGAGAGAGTGAGCAATCGCAAACACAAGGGTATGTTTCGAGGTTCGAGCACACTTGCTCTACATCCCCGCCTTCGACACACGAAGGATTTCCATTATGCAAGATCCCAATGGATCTCTCCTCGGTGCCGCAACACCTACAAGCCCTCGGACTCCCTAGTCCCGTACACACCGCAAGCTCACTAGCTCGCCGAGGCCGCACCTCAAACAAAGAGTTCGCACCCGAACCCTAAACAACCACGAGCACACTTGCCCGTCTCCTCAAAGTACAAGAAAAGAAATCTTGGTGATCTAAACACTTTGATCACCAATAAAAGCTCTCACTACAACACTCCTATAAGATGAATAGCTCAATGGATGCTCAAGTGTTTCAAGGAAAGAGATGGTGGAGGAAAACTCAGAAATTCTCTTTTACACTCTTGATAAATTTTCCTTTTGATTGGAAATATTTGCTCTCTATTTTGTGGAGAAAAACTTCTAAAAAGAGTGGAAAAAACTGGCTCTAAAAACTTCTCCAAATCTTGGTGAAAACAGTCCACAAACCCCCAAATATATAGGCTGTCAAAAACTAGCCGTTGGGGTCCTGACAGGCCTGCCGGTCGACCGCCCGGTCGACCGCCAACGGTCAAAAATCTGACCGTTGGAGCCTCCGGTCGACCCGCCCGGTCGACCCAGAAGAACAGAGAGCACTGCTCTCAGTTCCGGTCGATCGGCCCGGTCGACCGCCCACGAACTGCCAGATGTGCACGGTTCTGTGCACGTCGGTCGACCCTTGCGGTCGACCTGCCCTTGGTTCCGGTCGACCGACCTCTGTGCAATGGGTTAACTTGGAGCACAGTTTTGAGGTCTAAAACGTTCGAATTTGGGAATAAGTATATAGTATGAAGTTGTAGATATTGAATTCTTCTTTCTAATGCAACTTAAATCAAATCAATATCAATTCAGAATTGAAAGTTATCAATAAAATACTAAAAGGTATCAAATCAGAAACTATAAACTATTTTTAGAACAAGAACAGACTTCAACCCAATATTTGACATTCTTAACATTTAAATCAGAAAATGATTATTGAATATTAAATGTAGCTCTAAAAGTCATCTTTAAAATGCAATTTAAATCATGTTAATTGAATATAAGAATCAAAAGTTATGACTAGAAAACTAAAAGAATGTCGAGAAGATCAGCAGAACGGTCGAGAGTTCTAAAATGGTTTTGGTTAAAAACACATGTATATTTTAAACACCAAAAACCAAAACGGTATTTTTCTAGAACTAAAAATCTTTTATGAAAACACATATAAATCAAGAGTGTGTGTGTGATATGAACTTGAGCAATCCACCAACTATTCTATCCTTTACATTTTTCTAAAAAACAAAAATCTTATCCTAGACACAAGTCTTCATCTTCTTGAAGTCTTCACTTGAAGGCTTCTCATCTTCTTGACTTGGTCCAAGCTTGATCCAAAAGCTCCTTGGATCACACCGTGCTAGCTCCAAATCTTGGCATTTTATCCTTTGTTGAGCTATGCACCTACTAAGATCTTGATAATGAATCTGTCACTAATTAAACACAAGATCATTAGTAAACATAACTTCATGAGTTGATCATCATCAAAACTAGAGTGATGGGCCTTTGGGCCAACAGGCCCAACAGCAAATCGAGCTTTACCAAGCTCGAATTACAAGAGCCTTCAACAAGAAAGTTAAAATGAGAACTTTCAAGAAAGGCGATCTTGTCTTAGCCGTCAGAAGACCTATGGTAATGACGCACAAGACAAAAGGAAATTTCCAGCCCAAATGGAAAGGGCCATTTGTAGTAGAGTCAGTCTACTCAAATGGGTCATATCGTCTCATAACGTCAAATGGCGATACACTCATGATGCCGATCAATGGCAGAATCCTAAAGAAATACTATCCTTAGATAGTGTTCCCCCTTCGATCAAGTTAAAAGTACACCTCTGATCAAAATAGGAAGAGCTTCTTCATTAACATCCGACGCCTCCGACGGCTAAGGATAGAGGAAAATGTTGGCTTTTAAGCCCAACATAAATCTTCGACACTCATCATGCTGAGGGGAATAGCATGGCTAGCCCAACTCAAACGGTAGTTGGTAAAGGCACCTCAAATCCATTGATAGCTGAGGGTTTGCTAAAAATCCTAAGTGGACTTGACTCCACTCTCCCCTCCAAAATCCCTTACCAATTCTCATCCACAGAATGGTAGGTCTACGAAATACAGTCGTTGCCAAGTTAACACTATACCTCTGGCACTTCAAACTTCAATTGCCAATTCTCATTAATAGAATGGCAAGTCTTCAAAATGCTCATATCGCAATTCAAATTTGTCAAGTTAACACTATACCTCTGACATTTTTAAACTCCACTTGCCAATTCTCATCAATAGAATGACAGGTCCTCAAATTGCTCATATCGCAAATCAATTTCTGTCAAGTTAATACCACACCTCTGACAAATTACTGTTAAGTTAACATTATACTTCTAAACAGTACATCGAGTTTCTGTCAAGTTAACATCACACCTCTGACAGTCACCTTCCTTCAGACTTCCATATCGAAGCTGAATGAATGATGCTAAGTTTAACACTACACCTCTAGCATCCAGGTCATCGCCAAGTTCAACAATACACTTACGGCCCACGACTTTTTCTCGGACTTCCTCGCTGAAGTCGAGATGACTAATGCCAAGTTCAAAATTACACCTCTAGTATTACCCTCATTGTCAAGTTAAACATTACACCTATGACAGTGACACTTTTAGTTTTCCCGAATAAAACTGAAAGCTTTTGAGTCAAGTTAATATCACACCTCTGACTTACATTCTTGTCAAGTTAACATTACACTTCTGACAAGACTACATTCAACCCGTTAAGTTAATATCACACCTCTAACGGTAAAGACTTTCCTAGACTCCCCGCGAGCCTAGTCTCACTTGTTGTTCTCCTTAACAGAATAACAAGTCCACTTAAAAAAAAAACATTGTTAGGTTAATATTACACCGTTAACAGTGTTTTCATCAACTCTCCAGTTGAGCTTAAACCTTTGATAAAAGCTCATCTTCCCTGGGGGTACCAATTCAACCTGTCACTTTCTTTTTTATAAAGTGGCAGGCCCACCAAAATTATCTTATTTCTGTCAAGTTAATATCACACCTCTGACAGCATTGTGGGGTTCCTAAAATAGGATTTTCCTCCACGAGATTTGACTTGTTAAAATCTTCATCATAGTTTTGATAAGCCGAAGATTCTTTGCTTCTATGCGTCTGGCTACAAAGAACGAGAGAGTCCAAGACAATAGAAGAGACAAAAAGAAAAGTGTCACTTTTATTTATATCCAGCATATGAAAGTGATACAAAACGCTCTCTTATACAATGAGATTGAGTGTTACAGTTAAGGAGTACACAAAGAAGTCCCTTTCTCTCTCAGAGGTTGCACTCACTCCTTAAAGCTGCGTTTGATTCCAAGTACAAGATGTTTGGAAGGGCGCCAGAATATGATTGAACATTGTGGCAACGATCAGAAGCTGGTTGCACCACGATGCATGATGTAAACATCGAAAAAGTCCCTGGTTGATCGAGAACAATGGTTTTTCTTGAGGTCGAAAGGCAGCAAAGTCTTCTGATTCCACCTGACCATCCGAAGTGGGGGTATGATCCTTCGTTGATGAACATCTCTTCCACCAGAAGGTCATTCAGTAGGCATGGAGTTTCCCTCGATGTCACTTCTGGGGTAAGAGAGGAGGTTTTGAGACCTCACAGGGGATGCTACCCACCACTATATCCACCGCTACCCCCGCCGCCATCCTCACTCTGACCATGCCATGCCAAGAAGCATGACTGGTGCATTGAATCTAAAGAGATCTTGGCGAGGGTCCGGTCCCAATCTCCTGAAGGCAGGAGTCATGACTTCTTCTCCTGTGGTCGACCATCGACCAAGTTCGCTGGCCGATATATTCTCCCAAGGGCCCAGCGAACATGAAAAAGGATGATCAAGCCTACCTGCAAGAAGCAACAAAATTAGAAGATCTGAAGCTTAGTATACTTCAATAGAAAAACTAAGTGACAGACACAGTTATTGCTGAAATCGTCAGACGCAGGATGACCCGCGCAGCGAACATCTGCGCGGCGGCAGAAACAGATACGATCAAACTGTGACAACATACAGAGTTCGACCGCAGTTTTGTACCCGCGTTTAAAATATGAGACGCGAAGAGAATCAGATGTGAAAATTGCCGTCTCCCTGTCGGATGAACAGGAGTTGCAAGATTCAGGCCTGAGACCTCCAGTCTGAGTTGAAATTCTCCTAAGTCGACAGCCTCAAGACGCGAGCTCTATGTACAAAACCTGCGGCCAGGCGCCTAAGTCTACTATACTCGCGTCCAGAGAAGTCTAAGTCAATAGCGCAACTTCCAAAAGAGGAAGGCACCAACTGACTTCAGGAGAAAATCCAGATGATGAATCTCTTTAAGAGATATCAAAATTCAGACTTAGTTGGACTAAAAATATCATGGCAAATTGGGACGGCGTACCCGCAGAGGCCTCTATTAAGAGTTGAATTCTCTGCATTGAAGCGCGGACATAAAAGGAGCTCAAAGAGACGCTTTCTGTTATTGAAATCACTTGACAGTGGTAATCTTCTGAAGAGACCAAACAGAAGCATGAAAGCTCTGGGTCATCTTCATCCATGGAGGCAAGCCCCTGGTAAAGTCCTTGAAGGGAGAAGATGGAGTCTCTCAGAGCACTCGCTGTTAAAAGAGAATAGTCCAAGTATGGGACTGCTAAAGGAAGGGGGTAAGCCCTATTTATAGGCAGCCCATAATAACCATAATTAATGTTCATCAATTAGAACCGTCGGCCTTAATGACCGCACGACTGTCAAAGCCCAATGGAAGGCTGACGCGTGGAGCATCACTTCGGGAAGCATTGAAGACGCTGGTCTCCAACCGCCAGCGCCGTTTTGACATTAAAAGGCATTAACGCCTAAGCCCAATGAAGAACCGACGCGTGGACAACCGCTTCGGGAAACAACGGATGATGCGGGTTCCCAATCGTCAACAAAGACTTGACGTTTGAAAATCTCACAGGATCTTTATGATAGGCTACACATAACGCCTGGGAAGTTGCGCCAAACGCAGATGTGAGAGCCGCGTCCAGAGGCTCGCGCCTCTTTTCAAAGAGTGGCGTCCTCCTTCATTCCAAGTTAGAAGACCCTTCGCGTCTCTTGGATGACTCAAAGTTGCTCCGCGTCTCTCGGACGACTCAAGGTTGCGTCCATCAACAAAAGGGACTCATTTTGGGGGTCTCAGTGGGAAAGCACATAAAGCTGCATCCCGAAGCTTATATCTTCAGCAGAGAAGGCCTATCACCTTCACAAGTGTCTTGGAGCTGCGTCTACATGGATGATGATGGGTCTTGCACCGAGTCTCAGCGTCGCGTCCCTGACTGCGTCAATTTTAAGGGGCGTAAGACCACATTCTTAATGTATCCTGAACTCTGCATCTGGATAAAGTCAAGGATTGCGGCCAGTGAATCACACTCAAAGCTGCGTCCTTCGTGTCCGCTTGAACCGCGTCTTCACTGGCAGGTCAGAATCGCGTGCCTTAGAGCCGCGTCTCTTTTTATGAATCGACGCTGCGTTTCATCAAAAGAACTTAGTTTTTACCTAAGTTCAGTATTCACAGTCAGCCAGAGAGCACAAAAAAAAAACTGTGATTGAATCTATCCACAGCGAGGCAAAAAAAATTTTCTTTTCAAAGACTTTTATTATTCAAAAATGATAAAAGTAGATACAAACACTCTTGGTAAATAGAGTGTCCTTTTCTTTATAAGAAGAAAAAAAAAGAAGGCTAAAAGTCCTGGTTCGCCAAAGAACGGATTTGTTCTCTAACGCGATGTATCTCATGTTGGCGCGCCTTCTCAGCCTCCATGAGAGCTTGGGCCCGCAGATCCTCCTCGGATAAAAATCTCTTCGCTTGTACTCGGAGGAACTCCAGCTCGGAGGAATAAACAGAGAGATTTGCATCAACTTGCACCTTGGCAACCTCTGACTCCGCTAGCCTCTTTTCAGAAGTAGCAAGCTTCTGTTCATTAATAACAATCAAAGCCTCAGCTCTGCCTATAGCAGCCCGAGAGTCAAGGATAGCCTGCTTCGCAGCCAGCATAATCATCTCAGATTCCTTTGACTCGACCGCTAGCTTTTGATGATCAGCCTGGAAACCTTCGAGAAGACGGGTCCTTTCGGTTATCTTCTCTTCCACCTCTCTTCGCTCTTGCTCTTGAGCAGCAAGGAGTCTATTCAGAGTTTCCTGGGCCTCGTGAAATGAGCCAGCATTCTCCAGGGATCGAAGCTCTCTCAAGTTATGTCCCAACTGCTCCACCAACAGCAGACACGCCTTGGCTGGTGAAGGGCTTCCGGCTAAACTGATGTTCTCGACCAGGTTTCCGAGAAACATTCGGGCGAATTCAAAGGAGCTATCCCCAGAGGATGAAATCAATACATGATTGCATCGAGGCAAAGAACTACTGCACCATCTGGCGTGTCAGAATCCCTATGGTATCACCACCTAAAGTGCTCCCCGATCCCCTTTCTATCACGGGCTGAGGGATGTAAGCCGATTCTTCCGGTACAGGAGTCGGGCCGACGGGTGCGGCAGAAGCAAGAGTAGCCGCCGGCGCTTCTGGGGGTACTACGTCCGTAGAAACCTCCGTAACCGATGAAATGACAGTAAGCTCGACCTCTTCAGGGTCCTTGGCCGAGGTCTGAGCTGTACGGCCTCCCGGTTAGGCACTGACCGCCAAGTCTCCTACCTGAGCTTCCTCAGTGCCCTCTGCAAATTACAAGAATATCAGCTACGATAGTAAAAGGAAAACATTCAAAATATCAATATTTTCTTACCTAGCTGAGGGTCCAAAGATGGCGAGTTCTTAGGCGAATCCTGTAGGGTGGAGGTCTCCCTGACTTCGATGATTGCCCTCTCTTGAGGCATCCCAGTAATAGGAGCCTCAACTCTATCCTGCTGGGCAGCTCCTGTATCATCTCCTCTCGATCTGGGAGGAAGCAGCGGCCTCGCTAACCACGACCAGCCCTACGATATGAAGCCAAATGAAAAAGAAAATGTCAAAATCCTTTTCCTAGTTAAAAGGATGAGTTAGGCGAAAGGAGTACCTCAGCAGCTTTAGCAGGAATAACTACCGCTGGTGGTGACCCCGTCACCGGCTCACACCCATATATTTCCTCCTCCGAGATGTGTGAGAATTTACTCGGATCAGGAGGAGCGGGTTCATCGCCAAAGTCGACCTCATCGCCTGAATCATACCCTTCTTCTTCGGATGAAGAAGACGATAGTGCAACGCGAGAAGCCTCAGCAACCGGGGCCTTGCCACCAAATACCCCAGTGGTAGGGCTGGGGTCAACTACCCGAGGACTGGGGATTAATACACTAGGGGACCCAGGCTGTTGTGCCTCATCCCTCCTCTCATGAGCTGAGGAAGACCCGGGCTGAGTTGAGACCCCTGGAATCTCAACATCACCTCCGCTCATTATGTCGACTTCAAGCTGCTCAGCCTCGTCAGCGGCGGTGGGTTTGTCAGCGAACTCCCCTTCCTCTAAAATCCTGGGGCCCCTGCTGCGCAACCCACGGGTACGGACTAAGGAGGCGTCATCCTCATCTTCCGCTTCTTCCCTCTGTTCCTCAACACCATAAGGGATGTCTTCGGATGGAGAAACTGCGGCCGCCAAGTCTCTCCGGACCTTCTTTGGGGCAGGCTCAACAGTGAAAGTAGAGCCTTGAGGACGCTTACGCGCCACCTGTCGACCCTTTGCTGCTCGCGGCTCCTCCTCGATACCCTTCTGGTCTCCTTCAGAGCCTTCCGATACTCTTCGACGCCTCGTGAGCGTTTGTTGGACCCCAACTTGGCTTCGTAAAATGCATTGATACTCTCGATGCATGAGTACTCCGGAGCAAAGTCAGGCGTTTGGTTGGCTTGGAAGTACCAGGTACAGAAGCTAAGGCTTGTACAGCCTTTCGGTTCCTTGGGGGCAGACGAAAAAGCGCTTCTGTCCCTCCAGCTACGCTATAATACCAAGCCCGAGTACCTTCAAACAAGTTCCCACTGAAGGCGAGTCGAGCATTAGGGTTACCGACATATAATTGATCATAGCCGAACTGTCGGGCGAAGCGATTTGGCATGTACGGCTCGATCGTGCACGAATTCCCTTGTCGGAAAAGCACATACCCGGACCGAATATTGACCAACCACCAGAAAACTCCCGATGACAGCCTCGTGAAGTTATCTGGGCCCACGAAGTCAGCAAGTTTATCCCCGAAAGATGCACCAGTTTTCGAAGAAGCAGCGATTGAGCTGGTAGTTCGAAGCAGTTATAATGCACCTCCGAATGAAATACATATAAGTATTACACCAGCTTGAACCCTCCAACCGCATTACGAAAGGGGTAAACCCCTCACTCCAAGACACCGGCGTCATCAGGGAGGGACAGTGCATAACGTACCAAGCCATTAGGTACGTGTAGGGAAGCTCAACTCGAGGATTGGGACGCTTTACCGTCGGCCTCCCCTCTGAGTCAACAATCGCCTTACCCTGGGAGTTGACAGCCTTCTCTACTTTGCATAAATTCTGAGTTAAGGCCCGCAACTCGCTTTGAATACCGGCCGCCATGGCCGGGAGGAGGGCTATAGGCCTACCATAAGCCAGGAGCACCGTCGGGTACACTACATCGGCAACAATCACTTCATGTGGCAGTGTCGGCACCACGCAGCGCTTCAACCACAACATTAAGAAGCCCGCCAATAGTGCTCGATTGGAGATAGGGTCCGGGCTTGATGATGGAAACTTTCAAAAATCGTGTCAGGTTTGAAAGTATCCTCGTTCGACTCCGTGGTGTAGGAGTCTACAGAAGCCTTGATCCTATCGGCAATCTCCTCGTCGGAGCTGGGAGCCAGTCGGGTCACTGGATGGTTTTTCTGATTGACGCCATTAAACAAGTAGCTTGCCCAAGACAGGTGCTTGACTCCCCTCGTCCTCCAAGAGGTTATCTGGCCGCAAATGTGGAAGTGACATAACACCTCCCAATAAGTCTCGTACACCCGAGGAGACTCTTTCTTCAAAAGGTGAAGCTCCTCAGTGGTCGGGACGTATTCCTCATAGGGAGAGTCCCCCATTACCAGCCCCGAGACTTCGTACAACTCGTGCAGGGCAAGACCTATCTCTCCGACCGGAGTGAAGAATGTCCCCGTCAGAGGATTGTAACGCTCCAGGATCCCAAAGAAGTTTTGAGAACTTGGTGGAATACCATACTGCACGGCCTTGACCACTTGGTACAATTCCACATGCTCCAACAGGCCTCCAAGATCCGCAAGGATGAAGCTCACCATCTTACCCCACCAATACTTCTCAGTGGAATGAATCCACCCGGGCGCACGGAAGTCGACCGGAAAATCACCCCCCACTTTCATGAATGCGTTGAGAAAGGTGGTGCCGAGTTTAGGAGTTTCTCCTACTGGGTGATCGGTCCTAAACAGCCCGGGAAACAGGCCGATAGCCTCCTTATCATGACCAGCATGATATACCTTCTTGGAGCCTAAGTTGCCGAGAGTAACCTCAGGGATGGGTCGGGAAAGCTCCCATGTCATTTTTCGAGGGACGGACATGTGCTGGAGATAAGATAGTGGGTACATCCTCTCCATGTTCGAAAGAAAGAACCTTCTATCCCCTATCTGACGGAGCCATTTATAATCTCCGTCATGCAAGGAATAGCCGCCCTCGCTAATATGGTCTCCAAAGAAGAAAGCAGGCTTCTCCATCGGAGCGCGAGCATTCGTTGTGAATGCCGCATCAGTCATAAGCTCCCGAAAGGTTACCGCGTCAACGTTGGAGAGCCTCTCCCTTCGCTCCTTCGACTTGTCGGCAGTCACAGGAGCAGTCCTTTGCAGCACAAAGGTTAAATCACGGTCAGCACCACCTATGTGCCCGAAGTGGCGCCTCTTGGAGAGTGGGTTGGAAGAGTGTCGCACTGCAGAAGAAAATGACACTTGATCAGAAATCTAATCAGAAATCTAAACAAAAACATTAAGTGTTTATAATTCAGACGCAGAAGAGATACTGAACGCGAAAATTGTCAAAATCCGCGTCCAGACCTGAGGACCCCGCGTCCAGACCTGAGGCCCCGCGTCCAGACCTGAGGACCATGAGGCCAGCAGGGAGTCTGCGTTTTAAAAATCCAAGACTTATGAAAAATCTCTAAGTACTTGGACTCGGTGCAAGATTCATAAAAACCAGCGCCTGATGTCACAGACAGAACGCAAGAATCAAGTTTGCGTCCGGGTCTTTCACAATTAGAAACATTCTAAGTGATGACTCCGGAACGCAAGGCTTACTGGCGCCCTATGTTCAACAAACAAGTACATCCTCAAGTGGATAAAAGCGGTAGAACCCGAGCCTTGTTTGTTAACTCAAAGACCGCGTCTGAGAATCAAGCACGGTTTCGAATCCACGATTGACTGTTCTCCTTCAAAGAAGGATTTTTAGGATTATAAGAACTCCATAAACCCCTCTAATGGTGAAGATCAAGCCTGATGGCGTTATACCTGAGATAGGGGCTTCCTGCATGGAGGAACCGCCCCTTTGGGCCTCAGTGACGACCGCTTCGACGATGAAGCGGTTTTGCTTAGCCTTGGGCGCCATTGCGAGTCGAAAATCTGATGTTATGGAAGAAGAGAGAACAAAGAGAACTTCTTTCTCAAAACCCTAACAGATGCAAGCGAAGACGAAAGAGAGATTAATAATGACTCTCTCAATGACTGTCGCCCTTTATAGGCATGGTGATTCGCAAAGATACGCGACGCTTGGCTCGACGCCGAATCACCGCCTGACGCGTGGACAGTACATTTAATGCAGCGTGAAGTTCGCACGCCAAAAAGAAGGTGTCCCGTCGGCTCCACAGGACACGTGGCAGTGCACTCATGGCATGGCACGGATTCGCACCCAACAGTCGCGCCTCTTCAATGGACGCATCTCTTCAGCTAGGCCATTGTTGCGTCCAAAAAGTCGCGTCTTTACTCCAAAAAGATGCGTCTCTCCGAAAGTTCGCATCCTTCCAATCAGCCCAAGAATCGCGTCTGTCTTGTAGAATATCAGTCGCGTTCTCATTCCAAAGAGATGCAGCCCTATGAAAGTCGCAACTTTAAAGCTGGCGTTCAGTCCTTGCTTCTGCAGAACAGTTCAACAGTACACTGGCACAAGCAGACGACCGTCCACTCATGGCTTAAAGTGCACCCACGACGACTTAAAGCAATAGGGGAGGTTTAGACTGTGCATCTAGACACTCAACACGATCAACTTTGGTGCTTCAAAGAGTTTCACAGTACACTCACGAAGACCATACTCCAGACAAGATCAAACCCAGAGCATTGACAGCCAGTCATAAGGGTGAGCTCAGCTAGAGTCCAAAGTATTTCAAAATCCGTCCCACTTAACTGCGGAATGTCGAAAACTTTGGAGGGGTTTCTGTAGGCTGTCTAAAAATCACTAAAAGACAAGCCATTGAAAAGCAGAATTTCAAGTTCTAGACGCAAAGCTAATTTTGGCCGCGTCTCAGCAGCACCAAGGCGCGAGGGTCGAAACCCGCATCTCAGCCGCACCAAGGCGCGAGGGTCGAACCCGCGTCTCAGCAGCACCAAGGCGCGAGGGTCGAAACCCGCGTCTCAGTGATTGGGAAAGAGTTGTGTAGAGTTTTAGCACAAATATTTAACAAAGAGATGAAGTTAGAATCCACCTTGGTGCTAAGTCCACTCCACAAATGTATTTAAAGATTGATTTACCCTTTCCAATCTCCGCTATAGCAATGGCTATACCGGGTCGATTCTCGAGGAGAGCTAGCGATAGAAGCGTTACGATATGTAATGAAGAAATGAAAACGAAATGTCTTCTATGTATTTACACAATTGCAAGAAGTAACATGAAAAGAAGTGATGGATTTGTGCATTATGAAAAAGAACTAAAAGAATGAGTGAAGTGTATTGCAAAGAAAGAAAAGCTAAAAGAAAGTGTTGGAAAACTTTTAGATGAGAAGGTACATGGCTAGCTAACTTTACCTCATTGCTAACTTGCTAAACTCAATGGTGATTGCAAGATTGCCTCATGTTGACTCATTGACAATTAAAGATAACTTGCATGTTTGTTCAAGTGTTGTTTTCCATCTTGAAGATTAGTGTTCTCTTTGTTGTTAGCTTGAAGCCTCATATTGAATCATAGGCTCTCTAAATAGATGTTCAATGATGAACTCTAGGATTGGTACTAAAGTAGTGCTAAGTTAGAAGAATCAACATTCATTTGAACATTCAAGACATAACTACAAATTAGCTTGAAGTAAAGAAGTTGTTCTTACTATACAAGTAGCATATGTTTGGTGATCCATCCTCATGTTCCATCAAAGGCTCTTGTTCTTGACAAGGCTCTATCCGAGGCACCATGAGTCATATTGAGTCTTTAACAAGCCATTACCAAGGGAAAGCAACTATACTTCCTTGGAAATCAAAAGAAACTTAAACTATGCAAGTATTGAAACAAGCAATCATCCAAAGAGATAGAAGTTAGCTAGGAAGTTATTAGCTAGCCATGCAATAGGAATTTAGCTCTCCATTACACAAGTAACAAAGCCACAATTCATTATGTAAAGCAAAGATCTAAAGCAATTACAATGAATTAGAATCAAAGCAAGAAATTAAAGCAAGGTAAAGTAAAGCATACTAGAGTTTGCAAAGAGATGAATGGAGCTCTTTGATTAATCCTTGGCCACAAGAATGTCACTTCCTTGGTACAAGCTCTCAAACAGCACTCTCTCTCTCACTTTGTCAAGATCTCTAGGAGGAAGAAGATGAAGACTAAAACCTAGGAGAAAGCTAAAATACAAGAATTTTCCCTCTTTTCTCTCTCTCTCTTCTCTGTTGCGCTAGTGCAGACCCTGGTCACCTATTTATAGTCATCAGTGAGAAGCCTCTAGAGCCCTGGCCGTTGGCGCAAAATCCGGATCTCAACGGCCTTAGATCTGCCGCGCGCGCGGGGCAAGGGCGCGGCACTGTTGAGGCCGTTGGCTAACAACTTTCTGGTACGAGTTGGTTGCGAGGTTGTTATCCACGTGGCCTTCTAGAGTCTTCAGTTGGTGCGCGGATCTCTCTGGATTCTGATTTCAAATCTTGGGCTCTTTTGATTTAATCTCTTTAATTATTGCTAACTAAAGTGATTAATGGGCTTTTTCTCTTTAAGTTGTGGGTCTGCAAAAATAGAGAGAAAAGGGGTTAAAATCACATATTTATATACAATATGCATGGTATGGAAGTGGTAAAATATGCAAATATGTATAACAATCACACCCCCATACCTAGCTTTTGCTCGTCCTCGAGCAAAAAAGAAAGAAAAAAGAAAAGAAAATCCTAACTAATTTATTACACCACTTTCGTAGGTGACACGATTGCACTGAGCACGTGCAACAAGCCGTTAAACCTCTAGGTTACCCTAGAGGAGGAGTGTTGTCTCCTGAGGGTTTTCAGCGGATTGCACCCACAAAATCCATAAAGAAAAAATAAAAGGGTTAGTGAAATTTTTGATCCATGTTTTAAAGATTCTAACTTGAGATATAGGTTTCAGGTTACCCTAAACTCTTCATTCCTCTTATAAGTGTCTAATTGGAGTTTTGTTGTCAGTTTAGGTTAAGATTTTAGGGAAAAATCAAAATCGGATTCTGCATCAATCCTAGGATATATACATCTATAAATATGAAGGATCTTTCTTAGACTAAGTTCATTTATTTACTTATATATAATATATTTTTTTTTCTTTTTTTTATTTAAAATGTTTATTTATTTACATTTCCTTAGCATCCTTAGGCTTTCTAGTTTACCCTTGTAACGAGTCTCTTACCGATGACTCCCAAACCAGACGGTCTTAGGGCACCAGATGAGAAAACATCCCTCGGGTTCGATGACTCAAGTAAACTAGGCCACGAAGAATTTAAGGACTTAACCACCTTTAGGCGTGATCGGTAATGCTTCTTGAGGCACGACTAACCAGCTTAATCAGTGGCTAAGTATTTATTATTTATATACACATTTTTTTTTTATTATTATTATTTTTTTTATATATATACATATATATTATATATATATGTAACTAAAATCACAAAGTCTTTGATTAATCCTTCAATATGTTTAATGTTTATATCCTAAAGAAAGAATTAAAATCTAGTAATTTTTCTAATCCTTTATTACTTAACCTAAAAATCTAACAAAACTCTTCTTTTCAACTTTTAATTAGAAGTCTTAGTTAAGGGCTTCCTTAATCCCTAAATTTCAAATTAGATTCTTTAAACACGGATCAAAGAATTTCTTCTTCTTGTTTTTTTTTATGAATTTTTTATTTTTCTAAAAGAAAAGTAAAATCTAAAAAGAAAGTGGAAAATCTAGAAGAAAGATAAAATCTAAAAAGACCTAAAAAAAATAAAATCTAAAAAGACCTAAAAAAATAAAAATAAAAAGACCTAAAAAAAAAAGTGAAAAATCCTATGTTATCATCTACCCCCCCATACCTATCTCATGCATTGTCCTCAATGTATGCGATATGAAATGATGCATGAAATAGGTAAAGGATAAAGCTACTCCCTCTGTCATTTTGGACCCGCGGTGGTGCTCGGTCCACCGACTGTGTGTTCTCCTCAACGCTGCCTCTATACCATCTAAGCGAGAGGATTGCTCCTCTACCTTCTTCCGAAGCCGGACCTGCCCCTAAATATCTTCTTCATGCCCTTCCAATGACGGACATGAAGGCTCGTGATTCTGCTGGTGGGTCCTGTCTCCAAAATTGGGGCTCATCTTCCTCCTCTAAGCTCTCCTCCGAAGAGGACTCCACAGGAATGTGCTCAGGTTGGGCACGAGGTGTCCAGAGGGCGTGTAAGCAACCAGTGTATGCACTGGTGGGTTTCTCAGCTACAACATGCACTCGGTCAAATGAGTCAAATACAGCGTCTGGTAGGAAGTTTCTACACAAACGTGTAATCAAGACTGGATGAGAATATTTTGCACCCGAGTGCGGGAGGAATTATCAAGTATGGCATGAAAAATAGCCCTATTCAAACAAACCGTGTGTCTATGAGTCATTAAATCATGAATGATTTGTAACACGGGTCTGTTGAAAGTCGTGGTATGATCAAGTCCAAAATATTGCGTTGGAGCCAACGTCCAATGCAATGTACATTTCTAAACGTGGATTGGGCTTTGAGCCCACGGTCCTGCTCTGTGCAGCGGACCCCCATGATAGGCATGTAATCAACTAGTGGCAGCGGTCAGTATAATGGGGATGAATGGGGACATTGGTGATTTCAGCAATGAGTGGAATGGTGACAAAAATGTCACCATATGGCATATGAACTGTGAATTGTTGTGTGTTATGATTAACAGATGCATGATCCAATATGTTGTAAAATGTGGTGACCAATCAGGGCAATAGTAAGCATCATTGTCATTGTTATCATAAACTAAGGAATACCAATTCCACGCATGTATTAGATCTACAAATATATGCCCATATCCCCCTTGATCATTCAAAAGTTTAGAGAAATCCCTCTCCACAAACAAGCTAGGGGCCATTAATAACAGTAAAATGTAGAGCAAAGGAACCAAGAGATCAAACCACCCCCGGATTTCATGGGGGGAATCAAAGACAGGTGTGTAGAAGGCACCAGAGACAGCTTCAGGAAGAATGGGTCTGGTTCTGTCTCCAGGGAAAGAAGTTAGTCAGCCTGAACTTTTCAGCGCGCCTGAGGTGTCAGAACTGCGGCGGGACTGCGGCAGGGCGCGGCAGATTAGGGAAAACTGGGGAGCAGAATTTTGGTGAAGGTCGGCTGTGGAAGGAGATTTTCAGATCTGAGGAGAAATTTTCGTTTGAGGGAGGATGAGTTGGGGAGGAGAGTATTTATAGGGGGAAGAAAAAATGGGATTTCCAAAGTTATCCCTAGGTCAAAGATATAATTACAACCCTAGGTCAAAGGAGTTTGGAAATGAGTGGAATCCTATGGAAGAGAGAATCCTAGGAATGTGGAACTCTTTATATGCACAAAAATCCCTAATTTTTTAATTTTTTTTATTATTTACAAAAAGTGTAAAAGAAAATATTTACAAGTGTGGTCCCAAAATAATATGCAGGAAAATGTATGGGAAACTATACAGATGGAAATGTCACAAATAAACTGGGTCACAAAGACCCAATTCGTAAACGTCGTGTGACATGGAATCAGTGGTAAAAAATGGCTTAAGACGTTGACCGTTCACAGTGAATTTGTTGTCATTATTCGGGTCAAGAATCTCAATCGCACCATGGGAAAAGACAGTTTGCACATGAATGGACCTGACCACCTGGTTTTTAGTTTACCAGGAAAAAGATGGAGTCGTGAATTATACAACAGAACCTTTTGTCCTACGACAAAAATTTTCCTGTGAATGGATTTATCGTGAAAAAGCTTGGTTCTGTGCTTCGTGATCCGAGCATTGTCATATACTTCGTTTCGTAACTCTTCAAGCTCGGATAGCTGCAACTTCCTTAGAACACCGGCTTTATCCAAATCTAAATTCAGCTGCTTTAAAGCCCACATTGCACGGTGTTCTAACTCAACGGGCAAGTGACAAGGTTTTTCAAATATAACTCGATATGGAGACATACCGAGGACAGTCTTGTAAGCGGTCCTGTATGCCCATAAGGCATCAGTCAGTTTGATGGACCAATCCTTACGGTTCTGTCATACAGTTTTCTCCAAAATGAGTTTTATCTGTCTATTCGTAACTTCAACTTGCCCATTGGTTTGAGGATGATAAGCCGTGGATAATTTATGAGTGATAGAGTATTTACGCATCAAGGCTTCAAAAGCCCTATTGCAAAAATGACTCCCATTATCGCTTATTATCGCACGGGGGGCTCCGAAGCGAGAGATGATGTATTCCCTTAAAAACTTAATGACAACTTGGTTGTCATTTGTCCGTGTGGGAATCGCTTCAGCCCATTTAGAAACATAGTCTACGGCTACCAAAATGTATTGTTACCATAGGACAGAGGAAAGGTCCTATAAAATCGATGCCCCAGAGGTCGAAAATTTCGACTTCCAAGATGGGTGTGAGGGGCATCATGTCTCTTTTTGTAATACGACCCGTCATTTGACATTTATCACAAAGCTTGCAGAAATTGTATGCATCCTTAAAAAGAGTTGGCCAATAGAATCCACTCTGAAGCACTTTCTCAGCAGTTTTCCGTGGACCAAAATGTCCACCGCAAGCTAACTTGTGACAGAATGTCAAAACGCTCTGATGTTCATCCTCAGGAAGGCATCTACGTATGATTTGGTCAGGACAGTATTTGAATAAATACGGTTCATCCCAAAAGAAGAACCGCATTTGGCGCAGAAAACGGTGTTTTTTTTGTCCTGACCAATGAGAAGGTATTTGCCTGGTAGCAAGGTAGTTCACTATATCAGCATACCAGGGCTCTCCACATATCTCAAAAATGTGCTCGTCAGGAAATCATCGTTAATCGGTATTCTTTCCTTAGTTGCATTTGGGATTCTCGACAAGTGATCCGCAACCACGTTCTCAACGCCCTTTTTATCTTTTATTTCCAAATCAAACTCTTGCAAAAGAAGTATCCAACGAATCAATCTTGCCTTAGCATCCTTCTTTTGCATCAAGTATTTTAGGGCGGAGTGATCAGTAAAAATTATAGTCCTGGACCCTAGCAGATATTGACGGAATTTCTCCAACGCAAAGACAACTGCTAAAATTCCTTTTCAGTAGTCGTGTAATTGAGTTGGGCATCATTTAGTGTTCTGCTAGCATAATAGATTACGTGTTGCCTATTATCAATACGCTGTCCTAAAACAGCGCCTATAGCAAAGTCAGAAGCATCACACATAATCTCAAAAGGCTTGGTCCAATCTGGTGCAGAGATGATCGGTGCGAGACAAGTCTATCCTTAAGCTCTCTCCACGATTTTTGACATTCCTCATCAAAGATAAAGGGTACATCCTTCCCTAAGAGATTTGTCAAGGGTCTTGCAATGTTGCTAAACCCTTGAATGAATCGTCTATAGAAGCCGGCGTGCCCTAGGAATGATCTAATGTCCTTTAAACATGTAGGTTCAGTGAGCTTTGTTATGACTTCCACTTTAGACTTGTCTACCTCGATTCCTATTCTTGATACCTTGTGCCCAAGCACGATTCCTTGCCTGACCATAAAATGACACTTTCCCAGTTAAGTGTCAAATTCTTCTCCATACAGCGTTGTAACACCAACTTTAAATGGTACAAGCATTGCTCAAAGGAATCCCCATAGATCGAAAAATCGTCCATGAAAATTTCCAGAAATCTCTCCACCATGTCCGAAAAAGAGGCTCAACATGCAACGTTGAAAACGTTGCAGGAGCATTGCAAAGGCCGAAGGGCATCCTTCTGTACGCAAACGTTCCAAAGGGACAGGTGAAGGTCGTTTTCTCTTGGTCCTCGGGAGCAATGGGATCTGATTATATCCTGAATATCCATCCAGGAAACAATAGTACTCGTGTCCCGCCAATCTCTCCAGCATCTGATCAATGAATGGAAGTGGAAAGTGGTCTTTACGTGTGGCGGTGTTCAACTTCCTATAATCAATACAAACTCGAACTTTCGTTGGAAGACGTGTTTGTATCAATTCTTTATTCTCATTCTCCACCACAGTAAATCCAGCTTTCTTAGGCACAGCGTGGACTGGACTTACCCATTGACTATCAGATATGGATAGATAATCCCATTGTCTAATAGTTTCAAAATCTCAGATCTAACAGCTTCTTGCATAATGGGGTTAAGTCTGCGTTGTGGGTCTCTTTTCGGCTTAGCATCTTCCGTCAGATGAATTCTGTGTTGAACAATGGAGGGACTAATCCCCTTGATATCAGCCATGGTCCAACCAATGGCCTCTCTATTTTCCCTTAACACAGTCAGAAAGTCCTCTTCTTGTTGTTCAGTAAGATTTGATGCAATGATTACCGGAAAGGATTCCTTCTCATCCAAGTACTTGTACTTGAGATGATTGGGAAGAGCTTTAAGCTCAGAAGAAGGGACAGGATCTATTACTGGTTGCTCATGGTGCAAGGGAAGAATAGGTGTGGAATTAGTGGTCCGTTCAACATTTGATCCAACAATCTGATCCAGGTTGAAGTCATCCGACTCCAACTCAAACTCCTCTTCAGACTCATACTCAATTTCTTCCACATGTTCACTGGTCAATCCCTCAATCAAGTTTACTTCAAAAGAATCATGATCCATATCCCTTGGCTGCTTCCCCAGATGGAAGACATTCACCTCTTTCGTCATATCTCCGAACGTTAACCGCATCGATCCATTTCGGCAATTGATTATTGCATTCGCGGTGTGCTAAGAAAGGACGTCCGAGAATGACAGGTGTTTGCGCTCTGTGATTTTGTACGGGCTGTGTTTCAAGAACAACAAAGTCCACGGGGTAAATGAATTCCCCGACCCGTATCAAAACATCTGTAATTTCCCTTTGGGAATCTTTATAGAGCGGTCAGCCAATTGAATTGTCATCTGGGTAGGACGAAGTTGCCTAACCCTAACTGCTGGTATACGAAAAGGGGAGAGGAGAAGATTGATGCTCGCGCCCAAGTCTAGCAAAGCCCTATTTATGGTGGTCTGCCCTATGATACATGAAATGGTAGGGCTCCCTGGATCTTTGTATTTCACAGGGATTGGACCATTGAGCAGTTCACTTATGTTGGAAGCCAAGAAGACTTTTTTAGGGACATTTGCTTTTCTCTTTTTGGTACACATTTCTTTCAAGAACTTGGCATAGGATGGGACTTGTTGAATGGCATCTAAGAGAGGGACATTGATTTGTACTTGATTGAATATTTCTCTTATCTTCTCCATGTGAGCATTCATCTTATGATTTGTAAGCCTATTTGGGAATGGGACAACAGGCTTATATGTTTGCTCATCAACTTTCTCTTTTCCTTTTGACTGGGAAGTGGATGGTTGTGTGCTTGAAGAAGGACTATTTTGCATGGGTTGAATTGGAACAGAAGGTGGTGGTTGTGACACAGATTTGGGAGAATGATTTGAAACCTTATTATCTACACGTTTCCCAGACCTAAGGATTTGAATGGCTTGGCATTGGCTGGGTCCCAAGTCTTCAACTTTATGCAGAGGAAAATGGGCTTTGGATTTGGCACAGGTTGGCTAGGTAACATCCTTTTTGTCTTTCAGTCAGAGAATTAGCCAACTGCCCTATTTGGATTTGCAATTTATTCATGTCCTGCTGCTGATTGTTCATCATTGCTGTTTGGGTTTTAGATAAGGTCTCTATCATTTTCTCCAAATCAGAAAGTCTTTTGTTTGAAGGATTGGGTGGTGGATGATGTTGATACTGGGGTTGAAAATTTGCTTGGTATGGCACAGGATTTTGATATGATTGGAATCTGGGTGGACTCTGGTATGAATGGACATTTGGTGGATTCTGGTGGTAAGTCGGTGGATGAGACTGAGCAGGGTATTGTTGTGGAAATGGCTGTCTCGGCTGCTCGGACCAGACTGACTCCAAGAAAAATTCGGATGGTTTCGCCATCCCGGATTATAGGTTTTGGAGTAAGGATTGTAAGTGGGTCTGGTGTATGTGGCATTCGTACTCTCCTGAAACATTTGAGTTTGATAAACTGGACACTCCTCAAACAGATGATTCAAATTATGGCAGTAGTACAACCTGGGTTTACCACTGGTGTTGGGTTGACCTGATTAACAGCAGAGTTTTTCCTGGACTCTAGCAATTCAATCCTCTTCATTAACTGAGTTATCTTAGCTTCTGCAGCTATTGAGGATTCTATGGAATGTAAACTAGTTCTGGAAGTTGTGGGTGTAGGTTTCTCAGTACATGACTCCCACTGGACTGTCTTTTCAGCTAATGCCTCAAAAGATCCCAACCCTGATCTTCATCCTTCTTTAAGAATTCTCCTTGACACATGGTTTCAAGGAGCGTCTTAGTCTGATAATCAAGCCCATCATAGATAATCTGGCACTGGCGCCATTTTTCTATACCGTGATGGGGACACAGGGCTACTAGGTCTTTGAAGCGCTCAAAATACTTCCAAAACGGTTCATTGGCTTCTTGTTTGAACTGCATTATATTCTTCCTCATCAGGGCTGTCTTATGGATAGGATAAAACTTTTTAAGAAAGACCTTAACGAAATCATCCCAAGAAGAAATTGAGCTAACTGGGAGATTATAAAGCCACTTCTTAGCAATATCCTTCAATGCGAAAGGTATAAACCTAAGTCTGACAGCATCCTCGGTTAACTGGGAAATTCTCATCATAAGGCATACTTCTTCAAAACTCTCGGATGAAGAAGTAAGCATCCTCAGATTCAAGGCCATGGAATCGTGGAAGAGTGTTTATGAACTGGGGCTTCAACTCAAAATTATTTCCATTTGTGTTTGGGAGGAGAATGCAAGATGGAAGTGATGTGCGGATAGGATAGAACTTGTCTTGCAACGACACGTTGGTGGTCATGATTGTGTCGAGTGGTGGTGTATGTGGCAGTGTAGAAGTTCTTACAAGCCTAGCAGAATTCGGATCTCGATTCCACTCTTGCATACAATTACACAATCAACGTGCACCAATCACACAGTCGGAAAAATGAAAAATAACAATCAAGAAAAAAAAATCAATCCAAGCTTTCTAGGTTTTCTGGACCTAGACGACTCCTAACTGTAGATCGTCCACAGGAGGTTCAGTGTAGACTCTGACTATAAGCAAATCAGCCAGGTAAGGGTAAGGTTGGTGGGAGGTTTTCCGTCAGAGACGTTCCTTAATTAAGTAACCAACAACCTTCGGGCTTTCGGCCCTCAACCCCTTTCCTAGACACCGATTTTACAAAAGTCACTTTCCAACACTTTTCCCCCTTAGGATAATCTCCTAAGTGAGTCCGGATGTCCCTAGGGCCAACGTCTAGCAATTTTTATTTAGAAGCTTAGGATTGTGAGTGCGTGGGAAAAATGGTTTGTGGGCTAAGGAAGGGGTGATAAAATCCCCACCTTATCTTTTTTATGGGATTTGCCCTTAGAATCAATTAGTGCAAGTGTACATTATAACAAACAAGGATCACCCAAAGCTTAATTAAATCAAACAAAGAGTGAATCCTAGTCTATATGCTATGCTCACGTACCTTGTCTCCAGCACTCTTCAACAGTAAATGTAAAGGAATTGAAAGACACGTGCCTAGAGATGCAAATGTCTAAACAATTTTTTAAATTTTGCAACCAATTTTTTTACTGTTGATTAGCAGATATATGGTGAAGAATACAAGACTTAAAGTATTTCAGCAGCTGTATTTTGCAGAGAAGCAAGCCCTGCAGAAAACTGGTCAGTAGTCAACTCCTCCTTGCCGCGAAACCGCGGCTTTTGTCGTGGGAACGCGGCAAGTCAGAGGGATCCTGGTCTCTGCTTTCGAGAGCTAAGGCCCAGGTCCACTTATATGTTTCTGCTATGCAAGATTTGCTGTATCTTCAACCTGTACCTGCAACAGAGAAGAGTATTCGTTTAATTCTTCACTTTCAAACAAATACCGTTGCTCTCCCCGGCAACGGCGCCAAAAATTTGATTGGGAAAGAGTTGTGTAGAGTTTTAGCATAAATATTTAACAAAGAGATGAAGGTTAGAATCCACCTTGGTGCTTAGATCACTCCCACAAATGTATTTAAAGATCGTTATACCCTTTCCAATCTCCGCTATAGCAATGGCTATACCGGGTCGATTCTCGAGGAGAGCTAGCGATAGAAGCGTTACGGTATGTAGTGAAGAAATGAAAACGAAATGTCTTCTATGTATTTACACAATTGCAAGAAGTAACATGAAAAGAAGTGATGGATTTGTGCATTATGGAAAAGAAATTAAAAGAATGAGTGAAGTGTATTGCAAAGAAAGAAAAGCTAAAAGAAAATGTTGGAAAACTTTTATATGAGAAGGTACATGGCTAGCTAACTTCACCTCATTGCTAACTTGCTAAACTCAATGGTGATTGCAAGATTGCCTCATGTTGACTCATTGGCAATTAAAAATAACTTGCATGTTTGTTCAATTGATGTTTCCATCTTGAAGATTAGTGTTCTCTTTGTTGTTAGCTTGAAGCCTCATATTGAATCATAGGCTCTCTAAATAGATGTTCAATGATGAACTCTAGGATTGGTACTCAAGTAGTGCTAAGTTAGAAGAATCAACATTCATTTGAACATTCAAGACATAACTACAAATTAGCTTGAAGTAAAGAAGTTGTTCTTACTATACAAGTAGCATATGTTTGGTGATCCATCCTCATGTTCCATCAAAGGCTCTTGTTCTTGACAAGGCTCTATCCGAGGCACACATGAGTCATATTGAGTCTTTAACAAGCCATTACCAAGGGAAAGCAACTATACTTCCTTGAAATCAAAAGAAACTTAAACTATGCAAGTATTGAAACAAGCAATCATCCAAAGAGATAGAAGTTAGCTAGGTAAGTTATTAGCTAGCCATGCTATAGGAGTTTAGCTCTTCATTACACAAGTAACAAAGCCACAATTCATTATGTAAAGCAAAGATCTAAAGCAATTACAATGAACTAGAATCAAAGCAAGAAATTAAAGCAAGGTAAAGTAAAGCATACTAGAGTTTGCAAAGAGATGAATGGAGCTCTTTTAATTAATCTTGGCCACAAGAATGTCACTTCCTTGGTACAAGCTCTCAAACAGCACTCTCTCTCTCACTTTGTCAAGATCTCTAGGAGGAAGAAGATGAAGTCTAAAAACCTAGGAGAAACAAAAATACAAGAATTTTCCCCTATTTTCTTCTCTCTCTTCTCTACTTTTTTTGTGCAGACCCTGGTCACCTATTTATAGCCATCAGTGAGAAGCCTCTAGAGCCCTGGCCGTTGGCGCAAAATCCGGATCTCAACGGCCTTGGATCTGCCGCGCGCGCGCGGCAGGGGCGCGGCACTGTTGAGGCCGTTGGCTAACAACTTTCTGGTACGAGTTGGTTGCAAGGTTGTTATCCACGTGTCCTTCTAGAGTCTTCAGTTGGCGCGCGGATCTCTCTGGATTCTGATTTCAAATCTTGAGCTCTTTTGATTTAATCTCTTTAATTATTACTAATTAAGTGATTAATGGGCTTTTTCTCTTTAAGTTGTGGGTCTGCAAAAATAGAGAGAAAAGGGGTTAAAAATCACATATTTATATACAATATGCATGGTATGGAAGTGGTAAAATATGCAAATATGTATAACAATCAATGTTGCCGACACTGACATCTGACTCCCATGATGACATGCCGGAAGAGTAATCGTGGCTTGACGATTCTCGAGAATCAGAGGCTGATGGTGCTGGAGTTGATACATAGCCTAATCCCCTGCGCGTCCGATGATAATAATCAGGTGCTTTTCCTTTCGGCACAAAGGATCAAAGTAGTGTTCTCCTTCCTCTGCCGAAGTTTAACCCGAGCCTGCTGTTAGATCATATCCCATGTTTTTCATCATTCTGAGTGCCTTGGCATATAATGACTGAACTGAGGGGGTTCCTGCTCGCTTTCTGATTCTTCATGGTCCATTGGCTCGGAGTCAATTCGTCCAAAAATAATGGTCTTTGGCCTTCCTTCTCGCGGGAACTGTAGGCTGTCTAAAAATCACTAAAGACAAGCCATTAAAAAGCAGAGTTTCAAGTTCTAGACGCGAAGGCTCAGCACCAAGGCGCGTGGGCTCGACACCCGCGTCTCACCATCAAGGCGCGTGGGCTCGACACCCGCGTCTCAGCATCAAGGCGCGTGGGCTCGACACCCGCGTCTCAGCATCAAGGCGCGAGGGTCCAAACCCGCGCCTCGGTTATAACCGCCCTGGTTATTGGGCCAGTCACCGCCCACATAGCTGGGAAGTGGGGAAGTTGGCCCCTCATCGTGGAGCATTTTTAGGGGCACGTTCACCCCTAGGACCTCTATAAATAGCCTCGTTTGCTATGAGGTCGGGCAATCAGAGAAGAGAGGGGATAGACACAAGGGCGATCAGAAAGGCATCTGGCATTAGAAGATCACAGAGAGAGACAGACCGAGACAGGAGAGAGCTCAACTCTTCGTCAAGCTTGCTGCGTATAAGCTGCTCTTTGCCTACCTTCTCTTTGAGAGTTTTGGTAGACAGAGCTGTGCTACTCCCTCTACCAGCCAAAGAGAAGATTCCCTGACGATCCCGATGGTCATCCGGTCAACGGAGAACAAGATTCACTCTCCATCGCCACACGAAGAACCCAGCCTTAAACAAAGGGAGGATTCAAGACTCAACATCCTCCCTCCCTTGTAACTGGAAGGAAAAAGCAGTTTTGTTGTAATTTTTTCATCTGATTCAAGGAAAATTTACAGTAAAGACTTCTTTCCCTTTTTTCCGGCGCGTACAAGAGATGGTGACTCCGCTGGGGACTACATTTGTCACTGATGAGCAAATCGTGGCGCAGGATGACGTCCTCCGTAAGGGGAAGATGGTCGAATCGCTCATTGTCGAGTTCGACCAGGCGAAGTACGAAGAGTTTCTCTCTTCCGGCTCCAAGAGCCCAAAGACCTGCGTCTGCCGCTGGGTCTCAACGGGGAATGGCCCCGAAGCCCGATCTGTGGCTCTCTCAGGCGCCCCTGCTGCCAACTGTGCCAAGCAAGGTGCACGCGCCAACGCCTCTCAGAAGGCCCGCGTGACCCCAGGCACAACTGCCTTTGCGACCAACCGCGTCGCACAGAACACCCACGTCAGCGTCTCTCAGGAGACCCGCGTGGTTAAAATCTCTGATGTTCAGCATCAGGATGTTGTTGGTCTCTCTCCACCTCCGCGACGCAACCGGAACGCTGAGCGTCGACAGAGGAGATGTGCGCGCCAGCTGCAAGTTGGAACCTCTGGTTGTCTGACTGAGGCTGGACGCAGCATACAAACTGGCGCCTTGCTCGCGCCCCGCGAAGTCCGCGTTTGGCGGCCCAAACACGAGATTCCTTCAGTTAGGTCCTCTGAGGACCAACTCACCAAACGCCAAGGTGAAGCCTCTGTGCCTTGTCAAGCACAAGAGGCACGCGCCTATAGACGTGGGGCCCAGCAGCCCACTCTCTCTCAAGTGTCTCTGTCCCGACACACCAAGCAGCAACGCGACAGGCACGTCTTGTCTCAACAGAGACGCCAGACGCGCGCTGAACAGCTGCGGCGCGAGAACCGCGTCCCTGAAGCCTGCGTCCAGGCTGTATAGCACATGAATGCCTCCCGTCTTCGACGTTGCGAGGCTAATCTTTTCAATCCCCCTCCCATGGACTTGAGGGATTATTTGACGAAGAAAAGAAGTGCCAATCAGGCCACTTCGTCGTGTTGCTGCCAACGGCTCATCCATATGCTCTCTGAGTGCCGTTGCGGTCAGGTGTGCACCAGCAATCTTTAGTTAGACAGCTGACCCTGATTCCCCCGTCAGCCAAAAGAAGGCGCTCCCACAGAAGGAGAACCTTCTCTGATGTTGAGTACCCGGAGCTCACTGCGAATATGACGAGCAGGAGCAAGGGAAAACAACCTGCAGTCAGCTCTGACGAGTCTGACTCTGAACCGGAAGGAGTGTACCGACACACTCGCACCCGGACCGGGGCCATTCCCCCAATTGACTATAATGCCTTAGCCCATGGCATTAAAGTGAATGATTCTCACTCCGCCGTAGCGGAATCGAGGGCTTCAAACTCTTCCGTCGAGAAGGAGACCTCTGCCTACATGACAGGCACTCCTGAGGAGACGGCTAAATGTTTAGAATAGATCCAGAAGGCACAAATGGATATGATTCTTTCTCAACAGGAATCTATCAACTCCCTTAAGCAGGCGATTGCACAGCTGCTCGAAGACAGGAGGAGGTCTCCTCCTAAAAAGTCAAAGGTCAAAGGGAGAAAGGGAGAAAGCTCATCTTCCGAACCTTCTGAGGAGACGCGGCGATCTACTTCCGGCTCGTCCAAGTCCTCGTCGCAAGTAAAGGGCGACCAAGACCCGGGAAAGGCTCATGCTAAAAGAATGAGTCAACTGGAGCGACGCCTCGAGGCTCTTGCCAATCGCAAAGACCTCCAAGAAGTAGGAGTGGTCCGGCCCTACCCGGCTGAATGGGACTTGATTCCGTACCCGCCCAAGTTCAAAGCTCCAACTCTCCAAGCCTTTGATGGGAAGGGGTCACCCAACCAGCACATCTACTACTTCAAATCCCAAACCGGGAATGTAGTAGATAATGACGCCATCCTGGCGCGCCTGTTCATCGGCACCCTGAAAGGGTTGGCCTTTGAATGGTTTATGAAGCTCCCAGAAGGTTCTATCAAGAACTGGGGCGATTTGGAGAAGCTGTTCTTAACACGCTTCTTCGAGGATGACTCCGAAGGCACGATGCCCACTCTTTTGGCTACCAAACAGCGAAAAGGGGAGTCCGTCAAATCTTTCGTGGAAAGGTTTTGGAACGTGGCACTCCGGTGTCCAAGCGGTATGACCCAGGCCACCCTGGTGGAAACATGCCGCCACAATCTCCAAACCTCACTCCTTGCTCAAATAGGAGTTGCTGAAAGTCGCACCTGGAAGCAATTAGTCCAACAAGGTGAACAGGCTGAGGAGATTGTCGCCCGCGTCAGAGGGGAGGAAGGTAAGCCTAGGCCGGAAAGGTAGACAAGGCGTGCGCCAGACACATCCCTCCAAACAAAGCGGAAGGATAATTTGGCAACGGAGACCAAATCTCCCGCCAAACCTCAATCAGGCAAGGCGAGTGGCTCTTCAAGCCAGCCACGCGCCAACAAGCAATATTCCTTCAAGGAGGAACATGTCGATTCACTCTTTAAACTACTCAACAAGAGCAACCGACTGAAGCTCCCTGAAGCTAGGCGCCCGAGGAAGTCGGCAAGACCGACAATCCCACCTATTGCTTGTACCACAGGATGCTGGGGCACCCTACTAAGAGCTGCTACGTCTTCAAGGATATCCTTCAAGCTCTGATTGACGCGGAGGTGTTAAAGCTCCGACCAGAGCAGAAGAAGGTGACGGCTAATGTAACGTCAGTTCTCCAGTTTGGAAGACAACCCCCAACGCCTGCGGGGGTGGTCCCTGTTTCAAGAGGAGAGCTGAGAGTGGTCAACACAGACCCTCACCAGCAGCAAGAGAAAGGCCTGGTACCCGTCCCTACACCTCAAGGGGAAATCATGTGGGTCAACCCTGACCTTGTCAATGAACAGCAATGGACTACTGTGACCAACAGGAAATCCAAAGGCAAGGCAAAAGCCTCATCCTGCAATGTGGTGGGTGCCTCCTCTCGAGAAATCGAGACTGATGTTCCCTCGTTAACCGACTCAGAGGAAGAAACAATAGTCTTGGCCGCAGAGCCCAACCAACCGATGGCAGGAACCCGTTCGGGACAGCCGTACTTGAAGCAGTATGGTGAAACGGCGGCAACTCCTCCACAACCAGCTGCAGAGCCAACCAAGCCCTCCACAAGACAACCTGTGGAGAAACAGAAAGAGACTCGATTTTCTCGAGCCCTTCAAAAGGGCATCGCGGAAGGATCTACGGCGCCTTACCGCTTGGCTCAACTAGCCAACATCTCGGCACGCATTACCTTGTATGAACTTCTTAGACTATCAAAGTCGACCAGAGAAGCTCTACAAGAAGCTCTGGCAAATGTCGAGGTCTTCATGACCCAGGTGCCGAAGGAGGAAGATGTAGAGAATTGTCTCCACACCTCCCAGAATGCCCCCTGCATTACCTTCACAGCAGATGACATGCAGGTTAAAGGGAAGCATGATCGACCCTGTATTTCACAGGGTATATTGGATCGTCTGAGGTGAACCGCATTCAGGTAGATCCAGGGTCCGCGTTGAGCATCATGCCTCGCCGGGTCATGCAGCATCTGGGCATTCCTACTCATCGTTTGAGCCCTACTCAGACAACTATCTATGGGTTCAATGCCAACCAGACCCGTCCGATGGGGAAAATCAAGCTCAAGTGCCAGATTGGAAGCCTCAAGTCGGAAGTGACATGCTACATCATCGACGCCGACACTTCCTACAATCTATTGCTGGGACGACCGTGGATTCACCGCAACTCCATCGTTCCCTCCACTCTCCACCAAGTCATGAAATACATTGACGGGAGTGGAAAGGTGCAGACGTTGATCGCCGAAAGGTATCCGTTCAAAGGGGTCGAGAATTATTTCACCGACTCTTTGCTGTACCAAGATCCGATGGAGACGGATGAAGTCCCGCGACCAGAGGAGCCAGACTCTGGTAACGAAGCTGACACCGAGCCCGAGAAAGAAGAGTGCCTGTGGGAGTTAGAACCACTTGTAAAGAGCACTAATAAGCTCGATGTTGATGATACCACCGACGATGTAGGCGGTTGGTATATTAATGAAGATTTAGATTTTGCGTATTTTTCTGTGTTTGCTTCTGATTCAGTACCATCAGACACTAGCACCGAAGTAGACGATGACCCCTGGTCGCAATAGATGTTTGGACATCGTTGCATGTACCAGTGAAGTCGTCCTTCGAGACGTACCAAGATAATGGTAATGCGCAAGAATCTATATTTATGGTTCCAGCAAGACAGAAAGGCCAAAAACCAATTCTTTTTGGGCGAATCTCGTCTGAACCAACGCCCCGCGAAGAATCAAAAGCGAGGAGGAATCCCCTAAGTTCAGTCATTATGAACCAAAAGCACTCAAAATGATGAGATGCATGGGGTACGACCTGACCAACAGACCCGGGTTAAACTTCGGCAAAGGAAGGAGGACGCTGCTTCGATCCTTTGTGCCGAAAGGGAAGGCCCCCGATTATTATCATCGGACGCGCCGGGGGTTGGGCTATGTATCAACTCCGGTCCCATCAGCCTCCGATTCTCAGGAATCGTCGAGCAACGATTACTCTTCAGACACATCATCTTGGGAGTCAGATGTCAGTGTCGGCAACATCTTCAAGGAACTTTCAGTGAACATGGTTTCGACAAGCCACCTGGAAGATGGAAATGAAGAAATGATCTAATCTGATACAGATCCTTGGATCAAACATTTAAATGCTCTTTGGGACACTCGCTTTGAACAGCGCGAGCCACCCACAGAAGACAAGGTTGTTCAAGTTAACCTAGGAGATGAGGCTAACCCTAAGCCCATCTTCATAAGTGACGGCCTGTCACCTTCGGAGAAGAAGGATCTAATATCTCTTATACAAGAGTATATAGACGTCTTCGCCTGGAATTATGAGGACATGCCAGGACTCGATCCTCAGGTGGCTATGCACCGCCTCAACATCAATCCGGACGTAAAGCCTGTCAAACAACAGCAGCGACGGTTCCGTCCAGAGATAATGGAGGCAATTCAATCAGAAGTCAGAAAACTTATTGATTCTGGCTTCATCAGGGAAGAACAACATCCCGACTGGGTAGCCAACATCGTCCCCGTCGCCAAGAAGAACGGGAAGATCCGGATCTGCATCGACTTCCGCGATCTAAACGAGGCCTGCCCCAAGGACGAATTCCCATTACCGATCACAGATGTCATGATTGACAATACTTGTGGATTCGAATGAATGTCCTTCATGGACGGATTCTCAGGATACAATCAAATCAAAATGTATCCTGATGACGAAAATCATACCTCCTTCAGGACACCTCTAGGGGTATATTGCTACACCGTCATGCCCTTCGGACTGAAAAATGCAGGGGCAACATACCAAAGGGCCATGAACGCCATTTTCCATCAGCAAATACGCAAAACGGTGGAATGTTATGTTGATGACATCGCGGTAAAGAGCCGCACTAAAGGTGATCACATAGCGGACCTGAAGGTGGTCTTCGACATCATGCGGGCTCATCAATTGAAGATGAATCCCACAAAGTCCTTCCTGGGGGTGGCCAGTGGCAAATTCTTAGGATTTGTTGTAACATCCACCGGAATTCACTTGGACCCGGAAAAGGTTCGCGCTATCCAGGAGATGCAACCCCCGAGAAATCTCAAAGAACTCAGGGGATTGCAGGGACGATTGGCGTACATCCGCAGGTTTATCTCAAATCTCTCCGGAAGATGCCAACCCTTCGCTAAGTTAATGAAAAAGGGTGTCTCATTCATTTGGGATGACGCTTGCCAACAAGCGTTCGAGGAAATCAAGCAATACCTCACCCAACCACCAGTCCTTGCAGCTCCGGTATCCGGAAAGCCTTTCCTGGTATACGTCCGGGCAATGGATCATTCTTTGAGAGCTCTATTAGCTCAGAATGATGATCACGGACGTGAGCAAGCAATCTACTATCTGAGTAGAACAATGATCGGAGCCGAACATCGGTATAACCCGATCGAGAAGGAATGTTTGGCATTAGTGTTCGCTATTCAGAAAATGCGGCACTATCTGGTAGGCCAAACTATAAACGTCATATCAAAATTCAACCCCCTGAGGTTACTTATGACTAAACCTTCATCATTAAACGGCCGGCTGGCAAAATGGGCCATATTGCTCTCCCAATATGAGATGCACTTTTTACCACAAAAGGCCATTAAGGGACAAGCGGTGGAGGATTTCCTAGCTGAGCACCCAGATCCGAGGGCAGCCAAAGTCTACGAGGATCTCCCAGATGAAGTTGCTGAAGTCTGCCTGACTCAGACATCGTTCGAAAGTCAAGTATGGCAACTTTTCTTCGACGGTGCATCAAGAACAAGCCCAAAGGGACACGTAGTAGCGGGGGTAGGAGTAGTACTCATATCCCCACAAAATTATGTGATTCCCGAGCTGTCTCATTAACTGAGCCTTGTTCCAACAATGTGGCGGAGCACAACGCTCTTTTGATTGGGATGCAATTTGCCGATGAGATTGGCGTTAAAAATCTCGAGGCATTCGGCGACTCTAAACTCATCGTCAGCCAAGTTCGCGGGGAGTACGAAGTCAGAAATGAGGACCTAGTACCCTACCACAACGCAACTATCCGCATGGCCGAGGGATTTACAAGCTTCTACATCGACCATGTACCGCGCAGGCAAAATGCGCACGCGGATGCACTCGCATCCCTCGCGGCCTCCTTAGCTCTTCCAGCCGGAGCAATGGAGAAGATATTCGTCTACAGCCACGACCTGTATTGCCCGAGAAATGCTCTCGAGGGCTATCAGGAGTCAAAGGGAGATTGTCAAGGCAAAGAAGCACTGGAATTGTCAACCGGTCCAGAGCTTAAAGACTGGCGATTCCCCTACATTGATTTCATCTTATACGACATTCTCCCTGAAGACACCAAAGAGGCGGCTGCCATTCGAAAGAAAGCCCCCAAATTCTATTATAATGCGATTACGCGAACATTGTATCGTCGATCGCATGACGGGATCTTACTCCGGTGCCTTTCACCAAAAGAAGCCCAAGAGGTATTGAGAGAAGCCCACGACGGTATGTGTGGAGCCCATCAACTTGGCCCAAAACTGGCACATCGACTCCAAAGATTGGGTTACTATTGGCCCAAGATGGTTGCCGACGCCGTCACCTATGCTAAAAGATGCCATGCTTGCCAAGTGCATGGCGATTTCATCCATCAAGCACCAGGGTATCTCCACTCTACAACCTCTACCTGGCCATTTGAAATGTGGGGGATGGATGTGGTGGCCCTATCAGTCCACCATCATTAAAAGGACATCGGTTTATTTTGGCAATAACCGATTACTTCTCTAAATGGGCCGAAGCCATCCCTTTGAAGGAGGTAAAATCGTCGAACGTGATCAAGTTCGTGAAACATCACGTTATTTACCGTTTCGGTGTACCTCGGCGAATTGTCCATGACAATGGACCTCAGTTCATCAGCCAGGCTTTCCAGAGATTCTGCGCTAAGTTCAGAATCCAGAGTGTGTCCTCAACGGCATACTATCCTGCCGCTAACGGCCTCGCAGAAGCTTTCAACAAGACTATTGGCAAGCTTCTCAAGAAGTTCGTCTCAAAAGTCAACGAGACTGGGACGACAAGTTGGGTGAATGCTTATGGGCCTATCGCACAACTGTGCGAACCCCAACGAAAGCTACGCCATTTTCTTTGGTATATGGGTGTGAAGCCGTGCTCCCCCTGGAAATCCAAATTCCATCTCTACGCGTCGCCTTGACAGCGGAGATGACAACAGAGGAGAAGCATCGACAGCGACTCCAGGAACTGGAGGCCTTAGATGATAAACGTCTGCAGGCCCAACAACAAATCGAGCTCTACCAAGCTCGTATTACCAGAGCCTTCAACAAGAAAGTTAAAATGCAAACTTTCAAGAAAGGCGATCTTGTCTTAGCCGTCAGAAGACCCATGGTAATGGCGCACAAGACAAAAGGAAAATTTCAACCCAAATGGGAAGGACCATTTGTAGTAGAGTCAATCTACTCGAATGGGTCATATCGCCTCATAACCTCAAATGGCGATACACTCATGATGCCGATCAATGGCAGGTTCCTGAAGAAATACTATCCTTAGATGGTATTCTTCCACTGATCAAGTTAAAAGTACAGCTCTGATCAAAGTAAGAAGAATTTCTTCATTATAACATCCGACGCCCCCGACGGCTAAGGATAGAGGAAAATGTTGGCTTCTAAGCCCAACATAAGTCTTCGACAACTCATCATGCTGAGGGGAATAGCATGGCTAGCCCAACTCAAACGGTAGTTGGTAAAGGCACCTCAAATCCGTTGATAGCTGAGGGTTTGCTAAAAATTCTAAGTGGACTTGGCTCCACTCTTTCCTCTAAAATCCCTTACCAATTCTCATCTACAGAATGGTAGGTCTACAAAATACAACCATTACTAAGTTAACACTATACCTCTGGTAATGGAAACTTTTCAATATTCCTTGTCGAGTACAAATTTTGTTTGTCAACTCTACACGGGGTATCAAACTTTCAAATTTGCCAAGTTAACACTACACCTCTGGCACTTCAAATTTTCACTTGTCAATTCTCACCAATAGAATGACAGGTCCTCAAATTGCTCTTATCATGAGTCAATCTTGGTCAAGTTAATACTACACCTCTGATAAATTACTGTTAAAGTTTAACACCACACCTCTAAACAGTAATCAGGTTTCTGTCAGGTTTAATATTACACCTCTGACAGTCACTTTTCTTCAGACTTCCATATCGAAGCTGAAATGGATGATGCTAAGTTAACATTACACCTCTAGCATCAAGTCATTGCTAAGTTAAACAATACACCTATGGCCATGACTTTCCCTCGGACTTCCATACACGAGCCGAGATGACCAATGCCAAGTTCAACATTACACCTCTAGCATTACCCTCGCTGTCAAGTTAAACATTACACCTATGACAGTGACACTTCTGAGTTAAGTTAATATCACACCTCTGACTCACATCCTTGTCAAGTTAACATTACACTTCTGACAAGACCACTTTCAACCCGTTAAGTTAATATCACACCTCTAACGGTAACAAACTTTCCTAGATTCCCCACGAGTCTAGTCTCACTTGTTATTCTCTTCAACAGAATAACAAGTCTACCTAAAAATATTGTTAGGTTAATACTACACCATCAACAGTGTTTCCATCAAATCCCCAGCAGAGCTTAATCAAGTTAATCCCAAACACTTGATGAAAGTTCACCTCCCTGGGGATACCAATTCTACTTGTCTTTTTCTCTTATAAAGTGGCAGGTCCACCAAAAATTATTTCATCTCTGTCAAGTTAATATCACACCTCTGACAGTATTGTGAGAGTTCCTGAAATAGGATCTTTCCCTACAAAGTTTGACTTATTAAGATTATCATCATAATTTTGACAAAGTCAAAGATTCTTTGCTTCTATGAGTCTAACTGAAGACAAAAAGTTCAAGACAATGAAAGAGGCAAAAAGAAAAGTGTCACTTTTATTTATTTCCAGGCATATGAAAGTGATACAAAACACTCTCTTATACAATAAGATTGAGTGTTACAATTAAGGAGTACAAAGAAGTCCCTCTCTCAGAGGCCGTACTCACTCCTTGAAGCCGCATCTGATTCCCAGTGCACGATGTCTGGAAAAGCGCCAAACTGTGGCGACAGTTGGAGCCGATTGCACTAGCCCTAGCTGGCTAAGCTAAGAGCAATGGTGTTCTTGAGGTCCGGTGGCAGCAGAAAGCCCTGCAACCCTTCATTCATGAGCATCTCTTTCGCCAGAAGACCATCCAACAAACATGGAGTGTCCTCGATGTCACTTCTGGGGTGAGAAAGGAAGGGGATGCTAACCACCACTATATCCACCGTAACCCCCTCGCCGCCATCCTTACCCTAACCATCCCTTGCCAGCAGGCATGACTGGTGCGTCGCATTCAAAGAGATCTTGGCGAGGGTTAAGTCCCCGACAAGGGCCATGACTTCTTCCCTTGTAGACGACGAGGACCATGACTTCTTCCCTTGTAGATGAACATCGAACGAGTTCGCCGACCGGAATATTCTTCCAGGGGCCAGCGAACCTGAAAAAGGACAATCAAGCCTACCTACAAGGAATAAATAAGGGGGTTAGAAAATCTGGAACTTAGTATGCTTCAATAAAGAAAACTAAGTGACAGACGCGGCTATTGTCGAAGACTTCAGACGCGGGAATGAGCCCGCGCAGTGAGTCAAAATACCGCGTCAACAGAAGCAGACGCGAATCAAAACTGTGCCACACACAGGATTCAAACGCGGTCGACGCGAATCAAAACTGTGCCACACACAGGATTCAAACGCGGTCGACGCGAATCAAAACTGTGCTACACAGAGGATTCAAACGCGGTCTCATTTTGCGCCCGCGCCGAAAATACAAGGCGCGAAAGGACTCAGATGCCAAAAATTGCCATCTCCCTGTCGAGGGAACAGGGGTTGCAAAATTCGGGTCTGAAACCTTCAGCCCGAGTTGAATTCATCCAAGTCAGTGGTCTTAAAACGCGAGCTTCATGAGCAAAGTCAGCGTCAAGCGCCAAAGACTTCTGTACTCGCATCCAGCGAAGTTTAAGTCGGCGGCGCAAATTCCAGAAGGAATGCACCAACTCAGACTTCATGAGGAAATCCAGATGATGATGATGCCAAAGTGCAAACTTAGATGGACTAGAAACATCACGGCAAGTCGGGACGGCATACCAGCAGAGGCCTCTGTCAAGAGTTTAACTCTCTGCATCAAAGCGCGGACATAAAAGGAGTTCAGAGAGATGCTTTCTGTTATTGAAATCACTTGACAGCGGTAGTCTTCTGAAGAAACCAAACAGAAGCATGAAAGCTCTGGGTCACCTTCAGCCATGGAGGCAAACCCCTGGTGAAGTCCTTTGAAGGGGGAAGGCAGAAACTCTCAGAGCACTCGCTCTCAAAAAGAACACAGTATGGACTGTTAAAGGGAGAGAAGGAACCCCTATTTATAGGCAGCCCCTGATAGCTGTCATTAATGGTTCATTAATCAAAACCGTTGGCCTTAATGACCGCACGACCGTCAAAGTCCAATAGGAGTCTGACGCGTGGAACGTTGCTTCGGGAAGCGTCGCAGGCGCTGGTCTCAAACCGCCAGCGCCGGTTTTGCATTAAAAGGCATTAACGCCTGAGTCCAATGAGGAACCAACGAGTGGACAACTGCTTCGGGAAACAACGGATGACCCGGTTTCCCAATCGTCAGTGAAGACTTGACGTTCAAAGATCTCATAAAATCTTTATGTCAGGCCGCATGTAACGTCTACATCGATACGCAGATGGGAAAACCGCGTCCCGGAACCCGCGTCTCCTTTTTTCAGAATGAATGACGTCCACCTGCGTTCCAAAGGAAAGTCCGCGTGACTCAGAATCACGTCCCTTCAGCAAACAGGGCCCATTTTAAGGGAAAGCACTTGACTCAGCAAAAGACTTAGTCCATTCTGAGATTAAGGGGAAAATACACAGGGCCGAGTCCATCGCGTCCGCTCGAGTCGCGTCTTCATTGGCAGGACAGACTCGCGTTACTCAAAGCCGCGTTTCTCTCTGCGAGTTGACGCCGCCGCGTCTCCCTATGGATTGACGCCGCGTCTCATCAAAAGGACTTTGTTCTATCCGAGTTCTTATGAACTGATTACCGCGTCTCTCCATGAATTGACGCCGCGTCTCATCAAAAGGACTTAGTTCTAACTAAGTCCCTATGAACCAATGCCGCGTCTCATTAAAAGGGCTTAGTTCTGCCTAAGGGTCAAACGCCGCGTTTCATTTAAAGAACTTGGTCTCACCTAAGTTCAGCATTCACAGTCAGTTAATCAAAGATTGTGATCAAGAGGTCGAATTCATCCACAGCAAGGCAACAAAGGAGGTGGAACCAAAAACTTCAAAGACTTTTATTATATCAAAAATGATAAAAGCCAATACAAAACACTCTTAGTGAACAGAGTGTCCTTTTCTTAAAAGAAAAAAAAAAGAAAAGGCTACTAGTCCTGGTCCGCCAAAGAACGGATTTGCTCTCTAAGGCGATGTATCTTATGTTGACGCACCTTCTCAACCTCCATGAGAGCTCGGGCCCGCAGATCCGCTTCAGACAAAAATCCCTGCGCTTGCACTCGGAGGGATTCCAGCTCGGACGAACGAACAGAGAGGTCCGCTTCAGCTTGCGCCTTGGCGACCTCTAACTCCGCTAGCCTCTTTTCAGAGGTAGCAAGCCTCTGTTCGTTGAAGACAATCATGGCCTCAGCCCTGGCTATAACAGCCCGAGAGTCAAGGATAGCCTGCTTTGCGGCCTGTATGATCGTCTCTGACTCCTCGGACTCAATCGCCAGCCTTTGGTAATCAGCCTGGACACGTTCAAGAAGACGAGTGCTATCGGTTATCTTCTCCTCCACCTCCCTTCGCTCCTGCTCTTGAGCAACAAGAAGCCTGTTCAGCGTTTCTTGGGCTTCGTGGGATGAACCGGCATCATCCTCCAGGGATCGAAGCTCTCTCAGGTGCTGTCCCAGCTGATCCACCAGCAGCTGACTCGCCTGGGCTAGCGAAGGGCCTCCGGCCAACTTGATGTTCTCGACCTGGTTTCCGAGAAACATCTGGGCGAAGTCAAGGGAGCTACCCCTAGTCAGGACGAAATCGATGCATGTTCGCATCGAGGTAAGGAACTGCTGCACCGCCTGGCGTGTCAAAAGCTCCATGATATCATCATCCGAAGTGCTCCCCGATCCCCTTTCTATCACGAGCTGGGGGATGTAGATCGGCTCTGTTGGTGCAAGAGTCGAGCTGACCACGGGTACGGCAGGAACAGGAGCAGCCATTGGCGCTTCTGGGGGTACCACCTCTGCAGGAACCTCCACAACCGATGACAGGGTAGTGAGCTCGACCTCCTCAGAAACCTCAGCTAAGGCTTGGGCCGTGTGGCCTTCCGGAGGGACACTGACCGTCAGACTCTCTACCTGGGCCCCCTCAGTTCTCTCTGCAAGTTATCTCAACATTAGCCAGAATGGTAAAAAGAGAAACATCCGAGACATCAAAACTTCCTTACCAAGCTGGAGGTCCAGAGATGTCGAATCCTTGGGCGAACCCTGCAGAGGAGAAGTCTCCCTGACTTCAGTGGTGGCCACCTCTTCCTGCAGAGGAGACGTCTCTCTGACTTCAGTGGTGGCCTCCTCTTCCTGCAGAGTAGAAGGCTCGGCAGCTGGAGTCTCAACTCCTTCCGGCTGGGTCAACTCTTGCACCATCTCCTCGATATGCGAGGAGGTTGTAGCATCGGTATCCTCAGCTAATCCTGCAGCATAAAAGGAGAATGTTAAAGTCTCCTCTTCAAATGAAAAGGGAAATCAGGTTAGAAGGTGAAAAGAATACCTTCAGCGGGAGTAACTGCCGCCAGTGGTGATACCGTCAACGGCTCGCACCCATGTATTTCCTCCTCCGAGATGTGTGAGAATTTGCTCGGATTAGGAGGAGCGGGTTCGTCACCATAGTCGACCTCATCCTCAAAATCACTTTCCTCTGTGGATGAGGAAGACGACAGTTCAACGTGAGAGGCCTCGGTAGCCGGAGCCTTGCCTCTAAACACCCCAGTGGTAGGGCTGGGGTCAACCATCCGAGGACTGGAGATGAAGACAGAAGGAGACCCAGGCTGTTGTGCCTCATCCCTCCTCTGAGCTGAGGAAGACTCGGGCTGAGCTGAGATCCCCGGAATCTCAACATCGCATCCGCTCATTATATCGACCTCGAGCTGCTCGGTCTCGTCAGTGGCGGTGGGTCTGTCAGCAGGCTCCCCTTCCTCTGCAATCCTGAGGCTCCTGCGGTGTAACCTGCGGGCATGGACTAAGGGAGTGTCATCCTTGTCCACTTCTTCCTCCCTCAGCTCCCCAGCACCAGAAGGGATGTCCGCGGATCGAGAGACTGCAGCCGTCAAGTATCTTCGAACCTTTTTTGGGGCAGGCTCAGCAGTGGAAGTAGAGCCTTGACGACGCTTGCCCACCGCCTGTCGAGCTCTGGTTGGTCGCGGCTCCGCCCTTGTTGCTCGCGGCTCCTCCCTTGACCTTCTCCCGACCTCCCTCAGAGCCTTCAGGTACTGCTCGACGCCTCGCGAGCGTTTACCGGACTCCGACCTTGCTTCGAGATTTGCATTGATACTCTCAATGCATGAATACTCCGGAACAAAGTATGGTGTCTGGTTGACTTGGAAGTACCAGGAGCAGAAGCTGAAGCTCATACGGCACTTTGACCCCTCGATAAGTAGACGGAAAGTTGCTTCCGTCCCTCCGGCCACACTGTAGTACCAAGCCCGAGCACCTTCGAACAAGTTCCCTTTGAAGGCGAGTCGAGCATTGGGATTGCCGACGTAGAGTTGATCGTAGCCGAACTGTCGGGCGAAACGATTCGGCATGTACGGCTCGATTGTGCATGAAGTCCCTTGCCGAAAAAGCACATATCCGGGCCGAATGTTGATCAACCACCAGAAGACCCCCGTGGACAACCTCGTAAAGTCATCTGGGCCCGCGAAATCAGTAAATAGATCCCCAAAAGATGCACCAGGGATCTCGAGGAAGCAGCGATTGAGCTGGTAGTTCGAAGCATCTGAAATGCACTTCCGGACGAAATACATATAAGTATTACGCCAGTCCGAACCCTCCAACCGCTGTACAAAAGGGGCGAAACCCTCACTCCAAGGCACCGGCGTCATCAGGGAAGGGCAGTGCATCACGTACCAAGCCATGAGGTACGTATAAGGCAGCTCGATCCGAGGGTTGGGGCGCTTCACCGTCGGCTTCCCCTCTGAGTCAAGGATCGGCTTGCCATGGGAGCGACAGCCTTCCCGGGTTCGCAGAAAGCCTGGGTTAACGCCCGCAACCCGCTCTGAATGCCAGCCGCCACGGCCGGAAGAAGGGCTATGGGACTGCCAAAGGCCAGGAGCACCGCCGGGTACACTACATCGGCAACAATGACTTCATGTGGCAGCGTGGGCACCACACAACGCTTCAGCCACAGCATTAAGAAGCCCGCCAACAATGCTCGATCGGAGATAGGGGTCCGGGCTTGATGGTGAAAGCTTTCGAAGACCATGTCAGGTTCGAAACCGTCCTCGTTCGAAACCGTAGTGTAGAAGCCTTCAGGAGCCTGGGCGATCCTGTCATCAATCTCCTCGTCGGAGCTGGGAGCCAGTCGGGTTATTGGATGGTCTTTCTTGTTGACATTGTTGAACAAGTAACTGGCCCAAGACAGCTGCTTGATTCCTCCCGATCTCCAAGTGGTCATCTGGCCGCAAATATGAAAATGACATAGCACTTCCCAATAAGTCTCGTACATTTGAGGAGACCCTTTCTTCATAAGGTTGAGCTCCTCAGTGGTTGGGACATATTCCTCATAGGGAGAATCCCCTGTTGCCAGCCCAGAGACCTCATGCAACTCGTGCAGTGCAAGGCCCATCTCTCCGACTGGGGTGAAGAATGTCCCCGTCAAAGAATTGTAACGCTCCAGGACCCCGAAAAAGTTCTGAGAACTCGGCGGGATGCCATACTGCACGGCCCTGACTGCTGGGTACAATCCCACGTGCTCTAGCAGATCTCCAAGATCGGCAAGGACGAAACTCACCATCCTGCGCCACCAATACTTCTCGGTGGAATGAACCCACCGGGCGCACGGAACTCAACAGGAAAATCACCCTCCGCTTTCATAAACGCGTTGAGGAAGGTAGTGCTGAGTTTTGGTATCTCTCCAACTGGGAGCTCAGACTTGCGTGACCCGGGGAACAGGCCGAGAACCGCCCTATCATGTCCATCATGGCGGTATACCTTCTGGGAGCCCAAGTCACCAAGGGTAATCTCAGGGATGTAGCGGGAAACGTCCCATGTCATCTTCCGAGGGACGGACATGTGCTGGAGATAAGACAGCGGGAACATCCTCTCCATGTCTGGAAGAAAGAATCTTCTATCCCCTATCTGACGGAGCCATCTATAATTTCCGTCATACATGGAATAGCCGCCATCGCCGATACGATCTCCGAAGAAGAAGGCAGGCTTCTCCAGCTTGACGCGATCATCCGTTGTGAATGCTGCATCGGTCATAAGCACCCTAAGGGTTGTCATATCAACATTGGAGAGCCTTTTCTGGCGCTCCTGTGACTTGTCAGCAGTCACAGGTACTGTCTTTCATAGCACAAAGGCCAGATCACGGTCAGCACCACCTACATGTCCAAAGTGGCGCTTCTTGGCGAGTGGGGCAGAAGGGTGTGGTACTGTAAAAGAAAAGGACACTTAATCAGACACCTTATCAGAAGCAAAAAAAATGCTAAGTGTCTATAGTCCAGACGCAGAAGAGATACTGACGCAGGAATTATCAAATCCGCGTCCAGACCTGCGAATCTGCGTCCAGACGCAGAAGAAATACTGGACGCAAGAATTATCAAATCCGCGTCCAGACCTGCAAATACGCATCCAGGTGTGAGACCCGCGGGATCAAATCCGCGTTTTGCAAACCAAGACTTATGAAAAATCTCTAAGTACTTGGGCTCAAGTGCAAGATTCATCGAAAACCTGCACCTGATGAAAATCTTCAAGTCCGCGTCCGAACCCTTCACAATTAGAAATATTCTAAGTGAAGAATCCGAAATGCAGGACTCGCTGGCACCGGGTCATCAAACGCGCGCCTTGGTTATCAACTCAAAGACCGCGTCTGAGACCGTGTTTGAGAATCAAACACGGTTTGTTTTCTGTGTTAATGGTTCTCCTCCAAAAAGATATCTTTTTGGGGTTCCATGAACTCCCATTAATGGTGAAGTTCAAGCCTAAATGGCGTTATACCTGGGAAAGAGACTGCGTGCGCGGAGGAACCGCCCGTCTGGGCCTCGGTGACGGTCGCTCTTGAAGAGGATGCGGTTGGCTTGGTCTTGGGTGCCATTGGTGATTAAGAATCCAGTAATGGAGATGAACAGAGAAAGAAGAACTCTTTTTCTTAAAAAACAAGTGCGCTCGGAGAAGAAGAGGTATCTCTCTGACTGTTGCCATTTATAGGCACAAGGATTCGCGAAGATACGCGGCGCGTGGCTCGATTAGTTCTGCAGCGAGTGATCGCTTGACGCGTGGAAGAAATCATTTTGATGATTCACGAAGATCATGCGCCATGACTCTGCAGCGAGTCATCGCTTGACACGTGGAACAGATCATTTAATTAACCGGGAAATCCGCGCGCCAAAAGGTGAAATCCCGTCGGTTCCCCAGGCCAACTGGCAGTGCAATCATGACATGGCACGGATTCGCACCCGACGGTCGCGTCTCTTCGATGGACATGCCCCGTCATCACCGCCATAAATGCATTCAAAAAGTCGCGTCTCTCTAAGAAGTTCGCGTCTTTCCAGCCCGGCTGAACATCGCGTCTGCTTTATGGAAGATCAGTCGCGTTTTTCATTTCCAAAAGACGCACCCCATGAAAGTCGCATCTGTAAAGCAGTACTATCTCTGCTCTTGAAAAAGACTGGCGTTCAGTCTTTGCTTCTGCAGATCAGTTCAACAGTATACTGGCACAAGCAGACGATCGTCCACTCCTGGCTTAAAGCGCGTCCATGATAGACTAAAAGCAATCGGGGAGGTTTAGACTGTGTATCTAGACACTCAACATGATCAACTCTGGTGGCTTCAAAGAGTTCAACAGTACACTCACGAAGACCAACTCCAGATAAGATCAAACCCGGAGCATTAACAGTCCAGTCATAGAGGTGAATTCAGCTAAAATCTAATGTATTTCAAAATCCGTCCCATTTAACTGCGGAATATCGAAAACTTTGGAGGGGGTTCTGTAGGCTGTCTAAAAATCACTAAAAGACAAGCCATTAAAAAGCAGAGTTTCAAGTTCTAGACGCGAAGGCTCAGCACCAAGGCGCGTGGGCTCGACACCCGCGTCTCACCATCAAGGCGCGTGGGCTCGACACCCGCGTCTCAACCTCAAGGCGCGTAGGCTCGACACCCGCGTCTCAACCTCAAGGCGCGTGGGCTCGACACCCGCGTCTCAACCTCAAGGCGCGTGGGCTCGACACCCGCGTCTCAGCATCAAGGCGCGAGGGTCCAAACCCGCGCCTCGGTTATAACCGCCCTAGTTATTGGGCCAGTCACCGCCCACATAGCGGGGAAGTGGGGAAGTTGGCCCCTCATCGTGGAGCATTTTTAGGGGGCACGTTCACCCCCTAGGACCTCTATAAATAGCCTCATTTGTTATGAGGTCGGGCAATCAGGGAAGAGAGGGGATAGACACAAGGGCGATCAGAAAGGCATCTGGCATCAGAAGATCACAGAGAGAGACAGACCGAGACAGGAGAGAGCTCAACTCTTCGTCAAGCTTGCTGCGTACAAGCTGCTCTTTGCCTACCTTCTCTTTGAGAGTTTTGGTAGACAGAGCTGTGCTACTCCCTCTACCAGCCAAAGAGAAGATTCCCTGACGATCCCGACGGTCATCCGGTCAACGGAGAACAAGATTCACTCTCCACCGCCACACGAAGAACCCAGCCTTAAACAAAGGGAGGATTCAAGACTCAACATCCTCCCTCCCTTGTAACTGGAAGGAAAAGGCAGTTTTGTTGTAATTTTTTCATCTGATTCAAGGAAAATTTTACAGTAAAGACTTCTTTCCCTTTTTTCTGGCGCGTACAGGAACCATGAATATTGATTGTTGCGCATTGTCGACATTTCGACATGTTTCAAAGGACGATTTCACTGGTACATGCAACGATGTCAAAGCACCCATTGCCGACCAGAGATCGTCATCCACGTCGGTGCTAGTGTCTGACGGCACTGAATCAGAAGCAAACACAGAAAAATACGCTAAATCCAATTCTTCATTAATGTACCAACCGCCTACATCGTCGGCGGAGGTATTATCAACATCGGGCTTATTAATGCCCGTCACAGGTGGATCTAGCTCCCATGCACACTCATCTTCCTCCAGCTCGGTGTCGGCTTCATTGCCAGAGTCTAATTCCTCTGGTTGCGGGACTTCAATCTGTTTCCACAGATTCCTGATACAGGAGGGAATCTGTGAAATAATTCTCCACTCCCTTAAACGGATGCCTATCGGCAATCAGCGTTCGCACCTTTCCACTCCCGTAAATGTATTTCATGACTTGGTGGAGAGTAGAGGGAACGATATAATTGCGATGAATCCAGGTCTTCCCAGCAGTAGATTGTAGGAGGTGTCAGCATCTATGACATAGCATGTCACCTCTGACCTTAGGTCTCCAATCTGGCATTTGAGCTTGACCTTCCCCATTGAACGGGTACTATTGGCATTGAACCCGTAAATGGTCGTTTGGGTAGGGCTCAAACGGTGAGTAGGAATCCCGAGATGTTGCATGACTCTGCGAGGCATGATGCTCAACGCAGACCCAGGATCTACCTGGATGCGATTCACCTCAGATGATCCAATATACCCTGCGAAGTAAAGGGGTCGATCATGCTTCCCTTTGACTTGCATGTCTTCTGCCGTGAGGGTAATGCAGGGAATATTTTGGGAGACGTGGAGGCAATCCTCTACATCTTCCTCCTTCGGTAGCTGGGTCATGAAGACCTCAGCATTAGCCAGAGCTTCTTGTAGAGCTTCTCTGGTCGACTTTGATAGTCTAAGAAGCTCATAAAGAGTAATCCGCGCTGGGATATTGGCTAACTGAGCTAGGACATCAAAGCGGTAAGGTGCTGTGGATCCTTCCGCTACGTCCTTCGAAAGAACTCGAGAAAACCGAAGTTCTTTTTGTTTCTCCCCGGGTTGCTTCGTGGAGGTTTTGGCTGGCTCTGTAGCAGGCCTTGGAGGAGTTACCGCCGTTTCGCCATACTTTTTCAAATATGGCTGCCCCGAACGGGTTTCTTTCTGCCACCAGCTGACTGGGTTCCGCGGCCAGAACTATTGTCTCCTCTTCTGAGTCGGTCAGCGGGGGAATATCAGTTCCGCTTCTCGAGAAGAGGCACACACCACGTTACAAGATGAGGCCTTTGCTTTGCCTTTGGACTTCCTACTGGTTACAGTAGTCCATTACTGGCCATCAATAAGGTCGGGATGGACCCACATGACTTCTCCCCGAGGTGTGGGAACAGGTACCAAGCCCTTTTCTTGCTGCTGGTGCGGGTCTGTGTTGACCATTCTCAGCTCTCCTCTTGGATAGGGACTACTCCAGAGGGTGTTGGAGGTTGCCTTCCAAACTGGAGGACTGACGTCATATTAGCCGTCACCTTCTTCTGCTCTGGTCGGAGTTTCAATACCTCCGCGTCAACCAGGGCCTAAAGGATGTCCTTGAAGACATAACAGCTCTTGGTAGGGTGTCCCAACATCCTGTGGTACATGCAGTAGCTGGGATTGTCAGTTTTACCGACTTCCTCGGGGCGCCTAGCTTCAGGAAGCTTCAGCCGATTGCTCTTGTTGAGTAATTTGAAGAGCGAGTCGACATGTTCATCCTTGAAGGAATACTGCTTGTTGGCCCGTGGTTGGCTTGAAGAGCCACTTCCCTTGACCGGTTGAGTTTTGATAGGGGACTTGGTCTCTGCTGCCAAGTTATCCTTCCTTCTTGTTTGGACGGATGTGTCTGGCGCGCGCCTTGTCGACCTCTCAGGCCTGGGCTTACCTTCTTCCGCTCTGACGCAGGCGACAATCTCCTCAGCCTGTTCACCCTGCTGGATCAGTTGCTTCCAGGTGCGACTTTCAGCAACTCCTATTTGAGCAAGGAGTGAGGTTTGGAGGTTATGGCGGCATATTTCCACCAGGGTGGCCTGGGTCATACCACTTGGGCATCGGAGTGCCACGTTTCGAAATCTTTCCACGAAAGACTTAACGGACTCTCCCTTTCGCTGCTTGGTGGCTAAAAGGGTAGGCATGTTGACCTCCGAGTCATCTTCAAAGAAGCGAGTTAAGAATAGCTTCTCCAAGTCGCCCCAATTCTTGATGGAGCCTTCTGGAAGCTTCATGAACCATTCAAAGGCCAGCCCTATTAGGGTGCCGATGAATAAACGCGCCAGGATGGCGTCGTTATCTACCACATTCCCAGTTTGGGACTTGAAATAGTAGATGTGTTGGTTCGGTGAACCCTTCCCATCAAATGCTTGGAGGGTTGGAGCCTTGAACTTGGGCGGATATGGAACCAGGTCCCACTCGGCTGGATATGGGCGGACCACCCATGCTTCTTGGAGACCTTTCCGATTGGTAAGGGCTTCAAGGCGCTGCTCCAACTGATTCATTCTTTTAGAATGAACCTTTCCCTGATCTTGATCGTTCTTTTCCTGCGACGAGGACTTAGACGAACAGAGGAGGGTTGCCCTTTCTTCTCGGAGCGTTCGGAAGATGAGTTTTCTCCCTCTTTTCGTTTGCCCTTAGACTTTCTAGGGGGAGATTTCCTCCTGTCTTCGAGCAATTGTGCGAGCATCTGTTTAAGAGAGTCGATAGATTCCCGCTGAGCAAGAATCATATCGAGTTGTTCCCTCTGGACCTGGGCTTGCTGATCCAGGCGCCGGGCTGTCTCCTCAAGAGTGCCCGTCATGTAGGTGAAAACCTCTTTCTCTGTAGAAGAGTTTGAGGCATGCGATTCTGCTACAGTAGAATGAGAGTCATTCATTTTAACGCCCCGGGCCAGGGCATTATAGTCGATCGGGGGAATGGCCCCGGTCCGGGTGCGAGTGTGTCGGTACACTCTTTCCGGTTCAGAGTCAGATTCATCCTCGGAACTGACTGCAGGTTGTTTTCCCCTGCTCCTGCTCGTCATATTTGCAGTGAGCTCTGGATACTCAGCGTCAGAGAACACCCTCCGCCTATGAGAGCATCTTCTTTTGGCTGATGGGGGAATCAGGGTCAGCTGTCTAATTAAAGACTGCTGATTCACGCCTGAACCGCAACGGCACTCAGAGAGCATGGAGATGAGCCGCTGGCAGCAACATGATGAAGTGGTTTGACTAGCACTTCTTTTCTTCGTCAAGTAATCTCTTAGATCCATGGAAAGAGGATCGAAGAGATTAGTCTTGCAACTTTGAGGGCACGAGGCATCTTTGTGCTGTACAGCCTGGACGCGGAATTCATAGGCGTGGTTCTCGCGCCGCAGCTGTACGACGCGTGTCTGGCGTCTCTGTTGAGATGAGACGCGATTGTCGCGTTGCTGCTTGATGCGTCGGGGCAAAGACGCTTGAGAGTGAGTGGGCCGCTGGGCCCCACGCCTAAGGGCGCGTTCCTGCTGCACTTGACGAGGCGCGCAGGCTTCGCCTCGGCGTTTGGTGAGTTGGGCTTCAGATGGCCTAATTTGGGGAGTCTCGCGTTTGGGCCGCCAAATGCGGACTTCGCGTGCTGGACACAGCGCGACTAAGGCGCCGGATTGAACTTTGCGTCCTGCCTCAGTTGGACAATCAGAAGTTCGAACTTGCAGTTGACGCGCACGCCTCCTCTGTCGACGCTCAGCGTTTCAGTTTCGTCGTGGTGGTGGAGAAAAGCCAACGACAACTTGGTGCTGAGGGAGAGGGTGGGCTGGCTGGACACCAGGGATTTTGACCACGCGGGTCTCTTGAGAGACGCTGACGCGTGTGTTCCGCATGGCGCGGTTGGTCGCAACGGCAGTTGTGCCTGAGACCACGCGGGCCTCCTGAGAGACGTTGGCGCGTGTATCCTGCTTGGCACAGTTGGCTGCGACACCCTTCACACAGCAGCAGCGCCCGAGAGAGTCTCAGAGCGGATTTCGGGGTAGGTCCCCGTAGAGACCCTGCGACAGACGCGGGTCTTTGGGCTCTTAGAGCCGGAAGAGAGAAACTCCTCATACTTTGCCTGGTCGAACTCGACGACGAGCGATTCGACCATCTTCCCCTTATGGAGGACGTCACCTTGCGCCACGATTTGTTCGTCAGTGACAATGTAGTCCCAGCGGAGTCGCCATCTCTTGTATGCACCGAAAAAGAGGGATCAAATTGTAAAATTTTTTTGTTTGGATAGAAAATTACAACAGATCGGTCTTCCGATTACAAGGAGGGAGGATGTTGAGTCTTGAATCCTCCCTTTGTTTAAGGCTGGGTTCTTCGTGTGGCGATGGAGACTGAATCTTGTTCTCTGTTGACCGGGTGAACGTCGAGATCTTCCGGGGCTTTTCTCTTCGGGTGGTTGACGGAGTAACACAGCTCTGTCTACCAAAACTCTCAAAGAGAAGGTAGGCAAAGAGCAACTTGAACACAGCAAGTTCTTTGAAGGGTTTCTCTCTTTTCTCTTAGAGTTCTTTTCTCCCAAAAATCCTCTAACTGAAAAATCCTCTTCCCTCTTCATAGCGACGGGGCTATTTATAGGGTTTTTAGGGGCGTACGTGCCTCCTGAAAACACTCCATAATGGGGGCTAACCTTCCCCGTTATGTGGGCCGTGATTGGCCCTAAAATCGGGACGGTTACAACTGAGACGCGGGTGTCAACCCACGCACCTTGGAGCTGTTGAGACGCGGGTTTCGGCCCTCGCGCCTTGATGCTGAGACGCGGGTTTGGACCATCGCGCCTTGGTGCTGAGACACGGGTTTGGACCCTCGCGCCTTGGAGCGGCTGAGACGCGGGTTTGGACCCTCGCGCCTTGGTGCTGAGACGCGGGTTTTGGACCCTCGCGCCTTGGAGCAGCTGAGACGCGGGTAAGATTAACCTTGCGTCTTGGAATTCTGCTTTTAGACAGCCTACACAAACCATACCCGGTCGAGTGTGATTCAGCTCCTTATCCTTCCAGGTTTAAGGCATCGAATCTTTAGGCCTTTGACGATAAAGGTTTGCTGAACCAACATATATACTACTTCAAATCTCAAACTGGGAATGTAGTATCAAACGATGTCATTATGACTCGTTTATTCATCAGCATCCTCAAGGGGGTTACCTTTGGATGGTTTATGAAGCTTCCTGCTGGCTCTATCAAGGAATGAACCGACCTCGAGAAGCTCTTCTTGGCGTGATTCTTCGAAGATGATATCGAAGTTTCAGTGCCAACTCTCGTTGCTACAAAGGAAAAAAAAGAGTCAATCAAAGCGTTTGAGATTTTAGAGTATGGTGCTCCGATGTTCAAGTGGTATGACACAGTCTACACTGATAGAGACTTGCCGCCTTAACCTGTAAACTACACTCCTAGATCAAATAGAAGTAACTCAAAGTCACACCTGGAAGCAACTAGTCTTACAGGTGAACGAGCAGGAGACATAATTGCAAGAATAATATAGGAAGATTACAAGAGCACATAGCATTGAATCTACTAGGCAACAAGGTGATCCAACTTTTACGACTGTCACGTTCAACAGTTACCTCTAAATAGTCTAAATTATTCTCGGTATTCGTCATTCTCATAGAATAAAACCCCTGGAAGTACATCATGTACTACTCCAAACAAAGAAGTACTATCCCTGATCATGTTCAATAATACACCTCTGATCAAAGAAGTTCTCACAGGGAACGACAATTTTCCTGTAAGTTTCTCACGGAGTTTATACTTCTTTAATCTCAAACAAAATTTTAGAAGTTATCTGTGGAATAACATCTGACACCTCCGATGGCTAAGGATAGAGGAAAAAGTTAGTTTTTTAAGCCCAACAAAAGATCCTCGATAACTCATCATGCTGAGGGAATAGCAAGGCTAGCCCAACTTCAATGGTAGTTGGTAAAGGCATACTAAATCCGTTGATATCTGAGAGTTTGGTAAAAATCCTATGGGATCTGATCTCAACTTCTCTACCAAAATCCTCTACCAATTCCGTTCCATGGAATGGTAGGTCCACAAAAAGCTGTAATTGTTTCTCCAGCGAAATGATTACAGATCGAACGTGTCATGTTAACATTTATCTCTGATAGTAAAATTTTCATATCCCTAGTGGATCAAACCCCACTTGTCGTTCTCTCTCATGGAATGATAAGTTCACTTAAAGTACTATTATGTTCAAAATCACACCTCTAACTATAAGCAAACCCTTGTCAGTTAACATTAAACCTCTGACAAGTCATTTCCTAGTTCCTAGTGGAGTCTGTCAAGTTAATACTAAATCTCTGATGATAAAACTTTAATAGATCCCCAATGGGTCCAATACCCTCTTGTCATTCTCCTCAATAGAATGACAAGTCCACTTAAAATTGCTTAAATCGCAAAATCCCATTACTGTTATGTTAAATATTATACCTCTAACAGTAAATCTTTATTCCTCGAGAAATCAATGTTTGTCACATTAACAATTACCTCTGACAACTCATTCCTAAATCCCTACCAAATTCTCTACCTAGTCCTTTCAAGAATGGTAGATCCACAAAATGATGTACTCACTTTCTCAATGGAATGAATTACAGATCAAACCTGTCATGTTAAATTACACCTCTGATGGTAAGAATTTGATGTATCCCTAGCGGGTAAAACTTTTACTTGTAAATTCTCTTCAATGAAATGGTAGGCCCACCAAACTTGCTCAAATCGCAAGACAAATCCTGGTCAAGTTAATATCACTCTCTGACCAAACTTACTCAAATCGTAAGACAAATTCCGATTAAGTTAACATCACACCTTTGACCAAACTTGCTCAAATCTCAAGACAAATCCTGATCAAGTTAACATCATACCTCTGACTAAACATGCTTTGCTTAAATTGCAAATTCATCTCACTGTTAAATTAATATTTTATCTATAACAGTGATCTCCTTGATTTTCTCAGTGAAATGAGACCTTTCAATGCTAAGTTAATATCACACCTCTAGCATTCATTTCACTGTTAAGTTAACATTACACCTATAACAGTGGTCTCCTCGATTTTTCCTAGCGAAAATGAGACCTTTTAATGCTAAGTTAATATCACACGTCTAGCATTCATTTCATTGTCAAGTTAACATCACACCTATAATAATGATCTTCTCGCGATTCCCCAACGAAGCTGAGACTTTCAAATGCTAAGTTAATATCATACCTCTAACATTCATTTCATTGTCAAGTTAACATCACACCCATGACAATGATCTTCTCTCGATTTTCTTAATGAAACCGAGAATTTCAATGCTAAGTTAAATATCACATTTCTAGCATTCATTTCACTGTCAAGTTAATACTACACCTATGACAGTGATATTCTAAATTTTCTCAATGAAAATGAGATTTTCGTGGTGCTAAGTTAGTATCACACCTCTAGCACACATTCTTATCAAGTTAACGTCACACCTCTGACAATTCAATTTGTTCAAATAGTAAAACCAAACCGTCAAGTTAACATTATACCTTTGACGGTAAAAATCTTCATGGATCCTCAACAAATCTAATCCCACTTGTCAATCTCCCAACAGAATGGCAGGTCCACTTAATTTACATAAATTGTAAAATCAATCGCTGTTATATTAATATCACACCTCTAACAGGAAACTTCCATTCCATTAAATTCTTGCAGAGTTCTAGTCATGTTAACACTAAACCTCTACCGACAAACTCGGACATAATCCTTAGCGGATCAAACTCTACTTGTTACTCTCATCAATAGAATAGCAAGTCCACAAATCACAAGTCCAGATCCCACTATCAAGTTAACATCACACCTCTAATAGTAACCCTCTCAATTCCCTAGTAGAGTTATTTAATTTGCTAAATTAATATTACACCTCTGGAAATTAAAACTCTTTACTTTACTCAGTCTAGTTTTTTAGTGAAAAAGAAAAAGACACGATTCAAGAAGCTTTGAGTGTGATTTTGAGTCTCAAACACAGAGCCGCGTCTCAAACACCAAGCCAGAGCCGCGTCTCAACATCAAATGAAGATCGTGTCTTTTGAGGTCCACGACATCAGTGTCCAATAACAGGTGTGTCCAACGTGACATTCGCGAGAGCCGTGTCCCCTCTCTTCAAATACAAAGAGTACATCTATGCTTCTACAACCAGTTCAACAGTACACTAGCAAAGATAATCGGCAACTCTATCAGTTCAATAGTACACCGACAATCAAATCAGAGCTCAATAAGTTCTATACCGTGTATCTAGATTCTTACAACAATCTTCCCTGGAGGCTTCAAGCGGTTCAACAGTACACTCACGAAAATCAAAATCCAGATAAGATCAAGCTCAGGGCGTCTCAAAAGGTTGTTAGTCTAATCATCCAAATCAATATGAAGTCCAAAGTATTCTGAAATCCGTCCCAGTTAACCATGGAGTTTCAAAAACTTTGGAGGGGGTTCTATAAACTGTCTAAAAATTATTGAAGATAGAGCCTCAGATGCTGCGACCCACAGACCCGAAGGTCGCGTTCCAGTTTCAGACGTAGCCCCCTGCTAAACGCGAGGGTTGCGTCTCATGCCAAACGCAAACCTCGCATTCTTTGTCAAATGTAGAGGTCGCATTCCAACCTTAGACGCGGACCTCAACTCAGACGTGGATCTCAGCCTGTCCAGCATTCAACTGCAAATGAGGATCTCAACTAGAGTCGCGTTCCAACCTCAAATGCGGACTTCGTCAATAGCACGACGCGAGGATCGCGTTCTGTGCCAAACGTGATGGTTGTGCTGCTCTTTAAGACGCAGGCCTCAGGGTCGCGTTCAACATTTAAATGTGAGCCTGTTAGCTTCGTGTTCCAACACAGATGCGAGTTAGTGAGCTCCGCGTCTCAACATTAAAGCGAGGTCCACGTCCAGCGCGAGACCCGCATTTTTGCTATAACTGAAACCACGAATTTGGTCAGTTACACCCTATTTTCTCTCCACATAACTGAGGGCGTGTAAAATCTTTATTTGATTATAAAGAAAATTATGGCAGATTAAAAATTCGATTACAAAAGAGGGAAGGATGGTTAGATCATCCCTTTATTTAAGGTTGGGCTCTTGATGTAGCAGTGAAAAGTGATTCTTGCTCTCCGTTGACGAGCCAAACCGGAAGCTTGATCTTCGGATTCTCTTGCTCTCATTGGAAGCGCACTGGTCAGGTATGAAACCTTATTCAGTGGCTAAAAATCTCAAAGAGATTATTGAACTTGAACTCAGCAAGTTTATAAAAAGCAGTTAAGCTCAGCAAGTTTATAAAGAGCATTCTCTTTCAAAATAATGTGTGTTCAGCAGCCTTGTGCTTAGTTTTCAGTCTTTTGTCATTATCCATCTTTAAGCATTAAGTATCAAGTGTGCCTTTTTAGGATTCTCCAGCTTCCAGCCTTTCTGTGATTATCTAGCTTAAGGGTGTCGATAGATTCTTGCTGGGCTCGAATCATATCGAATTGTTCCTACTGGATTTGGGCCTGCTCTTTGAATCACTTGCCATCTCATCAGGAGTTCTTGTCATATAAGCAAAGGCAGTTGTCCCTGAACTAGAATTCAAAGACTGGGATTCGATGATGATGGAATGCTCATCATTCACCTAAATTCCTCTAGCCAACAGATTACAGTCGATTGGGGCGATTGTTCTCATAAGGGTCTGAGTGTGTCAATAGGCCCCTTCAGGCTCGATAAGGACATCTTTCAAACCTGGGGATCAATCAACATCTGACTCCTCTGAGCTGACAGCTAGTTGTTTACCATTGCTTGGTGTGGAACCCATTGCTTCCATCATGTTAGACACTTCTAGGTACTTGACGTCAGGGAATGATTTCTTCTTCCAGGATCATCGTCTTTTGGCTGACTCTGAAGTCATTGACAACAGGTTAAAAACTGAAGGTTTATTTATCTGAAAGCCGCAATGGCAATCAGAGAGTACTATTGAGATTAGTTGCTCACAGTGGCATCGAGGGGCAATTTGATAGACGCTCCTCTTCCTTGTCAGGTAGTCCCTTAGGTCTGTTGAGGGGATGTCTGAGGAACTAGCCTCGGTGAGGGCTTTTTGGTTGGACGTGGGTCTCGCGTTTCCTTGTTGAAACGCGAACCTCACGTTGAGTTGAAATGTGGGCATCACATTTTTTTGAAACGCGACCATCGCGTTTTAGAGTCAGATCAAGTTTTGAAGCCGTTAAAACGTGGGTCTCGCGCTTGACGTGGACCTCGCATTGTTGAAGAACGCAAGACTCGCGTTCTGGGACAAAAATGCGGTCCTCGCGTTACTTAAGAGAAACGCAGGTATGTACCTCGCATTCTAAGTCTGCAGAACAGATTGCTCCTGCAGCATCTTCGAGCTGTTGTCGATGAGTGCGGCGTCTTCGTCGACATTCAGCATTCCGGTTAAGCGTAGAGGTTGTTGGGAACCCTCAGCAATCTGTAATTGCAGGGTTTGGAGAGGAAGAGGATGACGAAATTGATCTTCATTGTCGCTTTTATCGTGCGCCATCGCTTTTGCCCTGCGAGTCTCCTGAGAGACGTTGACGCGGGCAGCATGGGCTGCATGAGAAGTGGTACCCTCTGTGCTATGAGCATGGTGTGGGCCACTTCAGGAATAATATCTGAAGAGATTCTGGAGCGAGTCTCAGAAGAGACTTTGCAGTATTGCCGCATTACTTTGGGGCTGGCAGAGCCTGACGAAAGGAACTCCTCAAACTTTCCTTACTCAAATTCAACGATGAGGGATTTTACCGTCTTCCCGAGGAGCCAGACATCGGCTTGCGCCACAACATTCTCGTCAGTACAGAAGGAAGTCCCTAGGGGAGTCTCCATCTTTGTTCATGTCGGAAAAATGCCTTGGTCTGTATAAGATTTCTTTGAGTGGCTAAAAAATTACAATAGAACGATTCCGATTATAAAAGAGGAAAGAAACTTAGTTCTCCCTTTTATTTAAAGCTGAGTTCTTTGAGTGGCGATGAAGAGTGATTCTAGTTCTCCATTAACCGGTCGACTGTCTAACCTCTCTTCAGGATGCTCTTGAAGACTAATAAGAGAGGAACTTTGTTTTTAACACGCGAAATATTTAGAGTCCATTGATTACTCATTTTCTCCAATAGTCCTCTCTTTGGATTCAAAAAGAGCCTAGATTCAAAGAAGTCCTCTTGATTCCAAAGAAGCCATCCTCTCCCTTCATAGCAACTCATGCTATTTATAGGGAGTCATAGGGGTATTGTCATCTCTTAAAATCCCTCCATATGGGGATTAACTCCCCCATTATGTGGGGAGTTAATTGACCTAGTAATAGGGGTCTGTTGCAACAGAAATGCGGGTCTCACGCTGGACGAGGACCTCGCGTTGCTTGTTATAGACACGGGCGTCTCAGAATGCGGAGTTTCTCAGACTCGCATTTGAAGTGAGACACGGGGTTTCTTAGACCCGCGTCTGAAGTAGAGCGCTAAGTTGCTCAGACCCGTGCTTGACATGGAACGTGGAGTTACTCAGACTCACATTGGTCAGGACATGGAATTACTTAGACTCGCATTGAACGCGGGTTTACTCATGTCTGCATCTGAAGTCTTTATGCTTCTCTGGATGTGAGGTCCGCATTTCAGTTTAAAATGTGACCTTCGCATTGAAGTGAGGTTCAAGTCAGATGACTTGTCCTTGGTGATTTTTAGACAATCTACAACGTGTGCATAGCATATAGTTTAGAAAATATCTTGAGTGATGTATATTGCTTAAAGTATTGCTTTTCCTATGTACTTGTACACTTACACGAATACGACTAAGGGTACATCCTTAAACAAGATAAGGTAGGGAAGTCATTATCCTCCCTTAGCCCATAAACAATTTCCTCACTCACTAATCCAAACCTAACTTAAAACTGAATAGATGTAGGCCCTAGGGACATCTCTAACTAAATAGAAGACTGACCTAAGGGGAAAGTTGATTAGAATTTGACTCTTACCAAATCGGTGTTAAAGGTTAGGGATTGAGAGGCAAAACCTCAAAAATAGTAGTTTCGCATAATTAGGCTAATTGCTTAGGTAGTGATGCCTCCCACTGGTCTTTCCCCTACCTGGCCGATTAACTTTGTAAGATCACCTAGAGGGGGGGGTGAATAGGTGATGGCTAATCTAATGGTCACTTATGAACAATAATGCGGAATTAAAACTAAGATGACCAAATTAAACTTCTTTTAATTAAACACTTATGTATAACACAAGAGTGTTGCCGAATTCCCCTTGCGAGGCTCTGGACAAACTCCTCTAGATTCCCTTGAATGGGTTGAGGTGCCGCGTTGGCTCTCTTGGTTGAATACAAGTGTTAGCAACAATCCCGCAAGTATATAAAAATATGCACAAGGGTATATCAAGCATGTAAGTAATTACAATGTAAGTAATGCAAGATATAATAGAGACAAAAAGAGTAAGAGAGCAAGAGTGAGCAATCGCAAACACAAAGGGTTTGTTTTCGAGGTTCGAGCACACTTGCTCTACATCCCCGCCTTCGACACACGAAGGATTTCCACTATGCACGATCCAACCGGATCTCTCCTTGGTGCCGCAACACCTACAAGCCCTCGGACTCCCAAGTCCCTTACACACCACAAGCCCACCGGCTCGTCGAGGCCGCACCTCAAGCTACAAGTCCTCACTAGGACCCAACAACACCAAGTCCTCACTAGGACCCGAAACAAACCGCGAACACAACCGTCCGCCTTCTCAAAGAACAAAGATGAACTTTGGTGATCACAACTCTTGATCACCTAAAATCCTCTCACAATAACACTCCTATAGAATGAATAGCTCAATGGATGCTCAAGTGTTTGTGTGAGAAAGCAAGGAAAGAATCTTTGGTGAAAAACTCAAGATAATCTCTTTACACTCTTTGATAAAACTCTCCTTTAATTGGAAGTATTGACTCTAATTTTGTGGAGAAAAATCCTTCAGAAGACTGGGAAAAACTAGCTCTAAGGTCTCCAAAAATCTTGGCTCAAAACAATGACAAACCCCCTTTTATAGAGGCCAGAAAAATCTGACCGTTGGGCTCTGTCAGAGCTTCCGGTCGACCGGTCCCGGTCGACCGGCAACGGTCAAAATCCGACCGTTGCAGCCTCCGGTCGACCGACCCGGTCGACCGAGCAACTGGAGAAGAGAGTAAACTCTCTGTCGGTCGACCGGCCCGGTCGACCGAGATTTCCTGAGAGCAAAGCTCTCTGAAGCGGTCGACCGGTCCGGTCGACCGTTCTCCAGTGCACACAGGCGTGCACGTCTATGCACGTCCGGTCGACCGGTCCGGTCGACCGGACCAGCCTGTCAGGCCAGTTCTGGGTCTGCACAGTTAAGGGATTAGGAAATAGGTCTTTTAACTTAATAAAAATCCCATAAATTCACAGTAAATCTAAAAAATAGTTTTAATCACAATAAAAACTGTTTTTCTAAAAATATGTTTTTCTAAAACTTGTTTTTCCATAACTTCACAAAATACAAAAACAAGATATTTGAGTTCATTTTAAAGCATAGTGTGTATGGATATGATCCACTACACAATCAATATGAAATATCTATGTTTTTGACATTAAAGCTCTAATCATGATTTTGGTTTAAAGATATGAACTATGAAATACCAAAATCCAAGATAAATATTTTGTCACAAAGAAAAATCTTTTTCTAAATAAAAATTCTTTTCTAAACATAAAATTCTTTTATGAAAGCAATTCTATCAAGAGTTCTATCAAGAGTGTGTGTGTGATATAGACTTGAGCAATCCACCAACTATCTATCCTTTACATTTTTCTAAAACAAAAACAAAATCTTATACCTAGACACAAGTCTTCATCTTCTTGAAGTCTTCACTTGAAGGCTTCTCATCTTCTTGACTTGGTCCAAGCTTGATCCAAAGCTCCTTGGATCACCCCGTGCTAGCTCCAAATCTTGACATTTAATCCTTTGTTGAGCTTTGCACCTACTAAGATCTTGATAAAGAATCTGTCACTAATTAAACAAGATCATTAGCAAATATAACTACATGTGTTGATCATCATCAAAACTAGAGTGATAGGCCTTTGGGCCAACAATCTCCCCCTTTTTGATGATGACAAAACTCATGAAGTTATATATGCATGGATTAAAGTAAAGCTTCAAAGAAGCTCCCCCTTAACTCATGCATATCAAATAATCAATAGATAAGGCAATGAGGCACGTGAATATGTATGCAAGTATGGAGATAAAACATGCAACAAGCATAAATCAAAATCTTTTTCTCCTATTTGCAATACAAATATATATATGCATAAATACAAATCTTATACAACCTTAAGTAAGGAAGACAAATACTTCTCCCCCTTAAGTAAGAAAATCATGCATATATCACAAATACATCACAAATACTTCTCCCCCTTTTTGTCAATCATCAACAAGGGGTTCAAAGTAAAAGCAAATAAAAAAAATTTTCTCCCCCTTTTTGTCAAAAACAAAAGAATCAAGAAGGGGTATACAAATCAACCAATATGCGATATACATTCATGAAGAGGAAGACGTTAAGTTAGCTTCCCTACAATGTGCATTGCATGAAAGAGGGATGTGAAGCCCTAATTCACACACCACAACTATGTAATGCATAGAAGGAGATGTGAAGCTCCCCCTACACACGTATATCATATAAAGAAGAGATGTTAAGCTCCTCAATTTATAATATACTCAACATGAATCTATATGTAAGATAGATGTTAAGCTCTCCTTGCATATAGGAAATACAAAACAAAACATTTTAAGTTTTTCTTTATCAAAATAAAATTTTGAACTTTTCCCAATAAAACAAATTTTGAACCAATCATAATTTGTAATTTTGATACCAATAGAAAATAGCACTTGAAGATGTGTGATATCAAGTTATCATTGCAAAATCTTTTAATGTTTCAAACATATTGATATCAATTGTAATCATATAACAAATTTGAAGTTGAAGCATATTGATACCAAATGAAAGATCTAAAATAAAATCTTTTTATTTTTCATAAGCTTATGCATAGTTAATATAAGGTGTTAACTTAACTTAGCATAAACTTTTTGTGCTTTTAAGAATGTAAATCAATTGTAAAGAAAGCACATGAAAATCATATATATGTATGTGAATAGATAAGACCAATTTGAAAATTAGGCATACATATATAGGAACCAAAATGTGAGTAATATACCAATTGTAAAATTAACATTGTAAGTCATGTATATACTCATAACCAAAAATTGGTAGGTTTGAAAATAGTTATGTTTAAGCACTACCAAATTTGAAGAATAAATAACTAGTTATAAATAATTTTTGAAATACTAGTTAAAGATCCTTCAAAAACATGAAATCATATGTTATTCATGAATTATACTAAATACATACAAGTTTAAGCACTCATAGTCCATAAAGCTCAAAAATTATCTTTTATCATAAAAGATGAGTGTTCAAAGGTTATGTAAATGGTATTTTCATGAAAATAGAAAGTGAAGCATGAATCTCATGAAAATCTTATTTTTCATCTTAAAACAAATCATATATTTTTCATAAAGCAATACTAAATACACAAAGATTTAATCACTCATGGTCTATAAAGCTCAAAATATTTTGTATCATAAAGATGAGTGTTCAAAGGATCATGTAAATAGTATTTTTATGAAAGTAGTCATTCAAGCTCAAAAAGATCATAAATCACATTTTGTTTTTACACATGTTTTAATCTTTAATACAAATCAAAAACATGAAAAATCATCAATTTTTTTTATTATTTATTTAAAATACTAATCTTCATGGTATATGTATGATTTATCCAATTCTAACAATATGCATACATATTTCAAATCTAAAAGAGTCCAATATATATTGCATGAAGGCAAATGACTCAAGGGTATACATGTATATTTATTAGATTTGAATTAAACACACATATACATGAAGCAAGATCAAGATAGGCATAACAAGTATAAATGACCGAATCATCAAAACTAGCCTATACACATGCATATAGTGGATACAAATGAGCATGAAGTTCAAATATATATGAGTCAATTGTAGTTCACTATTCATATATGTATAAATGCAAGTTATGACAAATTCTACATCTAAGCATGTAAATGCCACATGAAGCACCCAAAAAAAAAAAAATATGAACATGCTATATGATACATGAAATTAAAAAGCATGTACATAAATGAAATAGGAGTTTAGAAATTGTTACCAACTCCAAAGCTCCTAGCATGGTGGTTGATCCACCAAAGCTCCTTGATAGCGATGCAACCCAAAGTATGTCCATCATGTCCAAGTGCATCCACTACCAAGGTACCATCCCTCTCACGTTTTGAGAGAGCCCTCACCTACATCACAAGCAAAAGGTGGGGTTTTGGTACCCATATTTTCTTGGGTCCTATGGGGTTAGTCTTGTAAGGAACCCAAGCATTTTATTTTATCAAAAATAAGAACATTTAACCTTTCATAACAAAATTTTCTTAGATGGCCTTTGCGGCCACAATGTGTACATATGTACACCTTAGCATACTTATGAGTGGGAGTGTGAGCATGATGTGCATCATAAGCATGTGCATGATGTGAATGTGCATGAGTATGAGGAACTTGTTTCTTTTGAAATAAGGATTCCAATCTAGTATGATTGAATGCACATGAGCTCAAATAGAGCTCAAATTATCAATTTTATTTTTCAAATTTTTAATCTCATTTTGATCAATGTGAGCATGAGAAGCATGATGAGATATATGATCATTTTTCTTTTTCTTTTGTGAAACAAAATCTTTTTCTTTTTCACATAGTTTTCTTTTTAAAGAATTATTTTCTTGAAAAACAACTTCTTTTTGTTTTTCCACCATATCAATTTTATTTTTCAAATCAATGTTTCCTTTACATAAATTATTTAATTTAGACATAAGGGAAACATTCTCATTTTTCAAAAACTCATTTTCTTTTTCTAAGCATGCCATTTTATTTTCTAAAGAATCTTTATCATTAAGCATGGCATCAAAATTCTTTTTCAAAATTTTATTATCTTTTTCTAAACATGCAATGTTACTTCTAAAAGAGTCATGTTCTACATGCATGCAATCAAGTTCCTTTTCAAATTTTTATTTTTCTTTTTAATTATGTCATATCTCTCAAGCAATAATTGGCAAAATGAATTTAGCTCATCATATGACATAGTAGCATCCTCATCCTCGGATTCGGAAGTTACCTCAAGGGGGTTATCCCCTTGGACCATGTAGCACTTGTTGGAGGTGTCGCTTCCAACATCCGAATCGCTCCCGGCATAATATAGATCCTTTTCGCCAAGGGAGATGATGATGTTCCAAGCTACAAAAGCCGATTCAATGTTAGAAACCCTAGATAAATAATCATCATTTAGGGTACATTTAAGAGCATGAAGGGCTTTTGCATTAGCCTCAATGTACTTGCTATTTGAACAATAATCATTATTAGTAGTAGCAAGATAAGCATGAATTCCTAAGGCTTTGAGGTACAATGACATCTTAACCTTCCAAGTTTGGATGTTAAGAATATCAAAGGTGGGTGGTGACATGAAGTCCATGGTGAGGTGTGTGTGTACAAAAATATTGTGATTAGCCTAAAAGGAGGATCTTTAACTCTTAGGTTGTTAGACCCAATATCAAGAGCACTAGCTCTGATACCAATTGTAAGATCACCTAGAGGGGGGGTGAATAGGTGATGGCTAATCTAATGGTCACTTATGAACAAATAATGCGGAATTAAAACTAAGATGACCAAATTAAACTTCTTTAATTAAACACTTATGTATAACACAAGAGTGTTGCCGAATTCCCCTTGCGAGGCTCTGGACAAACTCCTCTAGATTCCCCTTGAATGGGTTGAGGTGCCGCGTTGGCTCTCTTGGTTGAATACAAGTGTTAGCAACAATCCCACGCAAGTATATATCAAATATGCACAAGGGTATATCAAGCATGTAACGTAATTACAATGTAAGTAATGCAAGATATAATAGAGACAAAAAGAGTAAGAGAGCAAGAGTGAGCAATCGCAAACACAAAGGGTTTGTTTCGATGTTCGAGCACACTTGCTCTACATCCCCGCCTTCGACACACGAAGGATTTCCACTATGCACGATCCAACCGGATCTCTCCTTGGTGCCGCAACACCTACAAGCCCTCGGACTCCCAAGTCCCTTACACACCACTGTTTTCCATTATGTTTGCAAAGGAGGAAAACTTACAAATAAAAATTTGAGGAGCTAAATTACAAGTATTCTCAAAAGATTACAAGTAGATCTCCTCAGAGATTCTGGGAAAATGTGCCGATAGGAGTCTGGTCAGCGCGCGACCACTTTGTCCCTTTGACGATGCGAGCGATGAGATTCCCTTCTCGCCTGGTTCGGGGAATCAGAGAACAGAAGGTTGGTAGAACCCTCTTGCTGCTTCTCAAAATCGCCTTCGATAAGGAATTCCTTCTCGCCTGGTTCCGGAGATTCCTTGAGAGGAAGGACGACGTTAGGGTATCAACACCCTGGTTAGAGAAAGCAATTCTCTAAAAGGTCTCTGAATTCGGGAGCGCGCGGTGCGTCGTGAAAAAGCCTCTGCTTGTGGAGTCTTCTCTCTTTTTTTTTTATCGATCGATCTCCCTATGCCTTCATCCCTCTCTCTCCTTGTACCCCTGGCGGGCTATTTATAAGGAAAGCAAGGGTATAATCGTCCCCTTTGAAGATATGGAAACAGATTGAACCGAATCTGTTTGAATCTGGAAAGTAGCCTTACTGCGAGGCTAGGATAGCTTCTGCGGAGCTAGAAAATGGCAAGTCGGTTGATCTGTTTTGATCCTTTCCATATTGTTGGGGGATTCTCCTTGATCCTCTTACTCGTTTCAAGAGAGTCAAGAGATTGCGGCAATCACCTGCCATATTTGAATCCCGATTGGATTTGATTAGATTGAATCCGATCTCATCAGGAGATTTTGATTGGTCAAAGGTTGACCATAGCAGGCTGATAGCGGAGCTGCCCGCTTTAAAGCTCATAGCGGAGCTAGAGGCAATTCCTAACGAAGTCCGAAAAGAGGCTTTTCGGCGAAGCTATCAGTCAGCTTCCTGGCGATGCTCTGGATGATGCTAGCCTCTCAAACGAGGCTATCCCCTTGGGCTAATGTAATGCTAAATGCTAGCATTTTAGACCTGCTGAGGTCTGTTTAGAAACAATCCGGGTTCACTGTTCTGCTTGCTGGATCAGTGGAGTCCAAACCGCTTCTTTGTCCCTTGGAGGTGGGCGAAAACTGGTCTTCAGCTCGTCTGTCCCTTGTCTTTTGTAAATGTCAACAAGTTTAGACATCGTTCGGACCAATGAGAATCTAGTCTTTTTTAAGTGTCAACAAGACCCCCTTCAAAGTTTTCGAGAGTCTGCAATAGCTCAGACTCCGAAATACTTTGAACTGCTGTGATGGTGGTGTGGAGTATGAACGTCGCCATGATGGTTGAGTTTAGCTTCGCCTTCAATCCTGCTTTGGGATGAATTTGCCGAAGAATTGCACTGGTTCGCGAGTAGCTTCACGTCGGGGTGGCTCCGTATCTGGGCTTCCAAGAAATAAGTTCGCTTTGGAACTCCTGTTGCCTTTTCAAAGCCAACTGCCGTGGGGCGGTTACGAGGAGGATCATTCCTTCTTTCGCGCCAATCGAGAGAGATGTTCTCCGATTTGCACGTTTCCAAGGGAGGATATCCCCTTTATTCAAGGCGCCATAAGTGCCTTTTATGAGGGAGACGTTTTCTCCCTTTGCACGGTTCCAAGGGGAAACCGTCCCTTCCATCAAGGCGCAATAAATGCCTTGAATGCGCTCGTGCTTCCACGCTTGGGGTGATCGCACTCAGGCCATGGGGCCTATAAATAGGACACTTGAGGTCCTCTGAAGAGAAATATTTTGCCTTTCTTCTTATCTTCTCTTGGTTGAGAGAGATACTCAGATCTCTGAATTAGTGGGAAAACCCACTCTGGTTGTCTAACCGGCCAAGGACCAGTAAGTCTTGATCATTCAAAGACTTCACTGCTTTTAGGGAACTCATCTCCCTTGATTTAGCTTTGGCAGCTCGCTTCAGGGATTAGCTTCCCTTGTTCTTCATCTTGCAATTGGCTGCTGCAGAGAAGGATCTCATCATAGCTTTCTGTGAAGCTATCATCTTGGCTTGATCAGTGAAAGGTCGTTGCTTGTTAAGTCCGCTGCGCAGGCAGGACTTGGGACTTGGCTTCTTCAATAGTTGAGCCAGTCTTGCCATATTGGTGAGGTTGAGACTGTTCTTCACAAGATCAGTCTGACTTTGTCGTATAGGCGAGGCTAGGACTTGGCGTTTGCTGAACCAGCCCATGGTTGCCGTGCAGGCGAGGCTTATCCTCTGCTTTGACTGAAGTCGGATTACTTTGCCGCCGAAGAATCTGACTTAGTATTTTTGCAGCTCTTTTTGTGCTTGACTGCTAACCTGCTCCAATTTGCCTTGCAGTGAGCTATGCTTGCCAGTCTGGTAACTTGATGGAAGAAACCATGAAATCGCCTTATGCTTCCCCAGTTGAAGCTTTACTTTTAAGCAGGAGGAACAATTCGGGGCAGCGAATGCGCGTCCTAGGGGCTGTTGGCAGCCTCTTACCCGAGATGATTCGTTCTGAGGTGAGGCTGGCCGCCGCTTCGTCGGAGGTGATCAGTGAGATCACTGACATCGTTGCCGACTTTCAACTCTGGTGGCCTTCGTCGGGGACGATCCACTTCAGGGGAGTGGGCCTCACACCCGTCAGATCCGTGGCATCAAAACCAGTTCCCATTATAGGTGATCTGACGTGTTGGCGGCGATAAGCTTTATTGCCAGGCTTCAACAAAAATGGCCTGGCAAGATCTGCCATTTTTGTGGAGAAAAATGACCGTGTCCTTGTGGCACCACTGATTACAGCCTTATGCAGGAGGAAGGCCCTTCCTGTCCCGTTGGTCTGGCCTGGGAGCAGATAAAACTGCTTGTATGCACATGACCTTGTTAGGTAACTTGGTGTGTTATATAAAACACAACTTTGATGTAATATCAATGTACCCTTGCTTTTGAATCAATGAAAGTTCACCGTCTGATCATCTGATTTTTGCTTGCTTTCACTGAGAGTTTGGCCATTGCTGGGCTAAACTGTGTGCGGAGCTAAGGACATAGTCTTTCCTTTGAATGATCTTCACGAGACTGGTGCGTACCGCGAGCAGCACGCTTTTTAGAGGGCTAAGGTAGGCCTTCCAGCGAAGCCCTTGAAGGATTGTGCGAAGTCCGCACTTTTGCACTAGTGTGAAGTTAACTCTCAGTAGAGTTGAACCGGCGCTTCTCGGGAAGGCGCTTCGGGCGCTGTTTCGAATTAATTCGAAACAGCGGCATGGGCCCTTTTTTCGAGGCCTCGTTTCAGGCGCTGATTGGCCTATAAAAGCCCGATTGGGCTGAATATGGAAAGGTCTCCCTTTTTTCAGAGAAATTTCTGTCTTTTCCTCTCCTTCTTCCTCCTTTGCTTCAGAGTACTTCGAGAACTTTTGCAGTTCTTAATGGCGCCCAAAGACGAGCGGGAAAAGAAGTGGCGACTTCTGCGGCGGAGGGCGTTCCTCCTCCGGTCATCGAGCGACCTGTCGCTGGTAAGGAACTTTCCGATCTGATTAGAGAGTGGTCTCCATCTTTTGAAGCCGATACTCGGCTATTAGGACGATCAAATATGATCTGTCCTTATCAAGGAACTCGTTTCCCTTCAACTTCCCTATTTTGCTTGCACCAGGGAAATAAGAACTGGACAGTTCTTCTTTGGGCTTTCGCACGAAGCCATAATTTGGGCCATCTCTGTACTGTTTGAGGAAAAGGACTTGAATAAGTCCTCTCAGTCATGATGACTTTTGACCATAATGCCCCTTTGATGACGTCAGCCCTTAGGGCTATGTCACTTCCTGCTTTAAGCGAAGCTGGCGCTTTGGATATTTTCTGCAAAGATGCAGTCTTATCCATGAAGTGAAGCTTTTTCAAAGCTATCGCCTTGCAGGCCCTGCTTGCTGGGCGAGGCTATGCCTTAGTGAATTTTTATGCTTTCGCATCCACTTGATTGGTGAACTAATCATAGCTCATTTCTGTTTTTACAGTACATTACGCCTCCGGCCTCCAGAACAGTCTGTTCGGTGTAGCCAGTCGAGCAGGCGGAAGCATCAGCTTGCAGTTCTATGGGCAGGCTTCATTGTTCAGCGAGCCGAGCTCCCTTGTACGGGATACGCTCATTCAGGGCGGTGGTCCACAGGCCATGCGGAGCATCTTGACTACGGCTCCATTTGAAGATATCGACCGTCAGGCTTACAGAAAGCCTGACTTCATGTTCGGGGATGCTGCACCAGATCCCGATCGCCAGCTGCAGGCCGGTGAAGGCCAGTGGATCTTCCAGTTGGACGGCGAGAGATTCTATCTCCCGTCCTCTAAGCGGCATTTTGCTTTGTCTTCCTTCGCGAGCGCGACTCAGGCTCGGAAGATGGCGTGGGGCGTGAGCCTAAACGCCGAGTCTGTAAGTGTCGGGAGGTTGACATTCCAGTCCGGCTACTCGAGGGCGGGCCATCCTCGTAGCATAATGGGACTATACCCTGGGAAGGTATCGCGGGACCTTCCAGTAGGAGAGAACCCAGCTGCGGCGCCGACCTTTGGCACTCAGTTCTGCGAAGTTGACGGGAACTACCCCGCCACCGATTTCAGGACTCCCGGTTGGGTCCACCCTCCTAGATCGTGGTGGGCAGAGTTGACCAACTATATCCTCACCCATTTTGAGGGGGACTTAGAGAGGTTAAACCTCCATGAGGCCGTCAGGGCGACCTGCTACGGCATCGAGATGAAGGTGGCGTGCTTCTACGCCATCCTTGAGTTGTATTGCCCCGCCTCGGGGACTTTCTTCACCCCAGTTGGTGAGTTGGGCATGGCCCTACATGAGATGCGGGAGATCTCTGCTTTGCCCTTCGGGTCTCTTCCATACGAAGAGTACTTTCCCTGTGAGGCGGAGCTGGCTATTCTGGAGAAGCAGGAGCCTGCTCTGCTCGAGACATATCGGGAACTGATGTGCCATTTGCACATTTGCTCCAGCATCCACACTGGTGGCAAGGGTAGCTCGACGAGCTTGAAGAGCTGGGGGAACTACTTGTTCCCGGATATGACTAGTGCGCCTGAGGCAGCTCATTGCGGAGTTGCTGAAGAAGACATCTTGGCAAGGATGGAGGTGCATGCTGAAAAGGACATCGTCGTGGCAGAAGATGATGGTCCTCTCGGGAAGGGTGATGTTCTTTGGAGCTTTCACCATCAGGCCCGTCGGCCTATGTCTCGCAAGGCGTTGCTGGCCGGCTTCTTAACCATCTGGTTAAAGAAATGTGTCGTGCCTTCTTCTTCGGGTGACATCGTCCATCCGACTGTGCTGCTGCCTGCCGTCCGCTTGGTTCATGGCCACCATCTGGGTCTTCTCCCGGCCATGGTGTGTTGTATTCAGAGGGGCCTTCGTGCACTGACGGAGGCTTTCTGCAGGCCAATGGCGTCAAGGCGGGGGAAGGGTGCCGTCCTGCCTTGTGACGGACCCAATCCTAGGGTAGGTTTACCGTACACCTACTTGATGGCGTGGTTCGCCTTGCACTGTCCCAGTTTGATTGGAGCTGGGGAAGACCCTCCGCAGGGTGTTCAAACGGCGCTTCTCCGTCGCTTTGAAGGCCGTTCGTGGCAGAAAACTTATGTGGCCGAGGCCCGTAAGTTAGTGCGTCGTTATGACGTTTATAGCCTGTTCCGTTGTTTTCCTCGCCTGCGGGGTGCAGGATACAACGAGGAATTCCATGATGTGGAGTCAGGTCGGTCTCCCATGAGTCGGGATGTTTTCGAGTGGCTGGTCTGCATCCGGCCCTCGCATTTGCTGTACAGGAGTGGGGATACCTGCTACCTGGAGCCCTACGTCCCGAGCCGGTTTGCCCGCCAATTTGGGTATGACCAGTTGTATGTGGGCAACCCCAATCCGGACCTGGCTTTCATGGGGAGCCTCATTGATGGGGCTCGTGCTTGGCGGTTCTTTACCGCGGATGACACTGGAGCGTGGCTACGCACGCCGCCGAGGGATCCCGGCCTTTGGACGACCCTGTGTTTCTGCCAATGGTATGCGGCTTCGAACTCCACACCTGCTAGGTTTAATGCCAACCGTTCGGGTGTGAAGTTAATTTCTCATCGGATGAGGCAGAAGGCTTCCGATAAGATGGAGGGCAAACGAGTCTGTGTTCCTGGCATAGAGGAGTTCATCGCTGTAGATGACAGCGGGGCTTCTGATGCGGGGAGCCCTTATTTCGAGGCAGAGACAAGGGCTGATGCCCACGAAGCTGATGCTCGTGAAGCCGGGTCTGGTGTAGTGGGGACAGCTCCCTCACAACATGTGGAGGAAGTGGAAGAAGAGGACTCTGATGTCCACTTCAAAAGGAAGCGTGGGAGTGGATCCCGTAGGAAGTCGTCGGCGAAGAGGCCCCGTCGCCAGACTCCTACCATCGTGGTAGAGGGTGAGCTCTCTGCTGCGCCTCCTTCTGCTGCTCCATTAGTGGCTGAGCCGTCGGTTGCTGAACCGACTATTGGTAAGATTGGCCCCCATCTAATATGCCTTCAGCGCACTTTAAATAACTCATCATTTGCTTTTTGTTGCAGGAGCTGAGGAGCAAGGGGAGCAAGGGGACCAGTATGATCCTCTATTCGCTTATGGAGCTGCTGCTGGTTCCTTTACTCGCTTGAAGGAATCTGGAGGTGATGCGGCCGACATTGGCCCGTCAGGCACTGGGACTTCTAAAGGAAGTCCTATGGCATCCAGCTCTACCGGGTGGTCTGCGGAGGAATCGGCGAGCAGGCCGGCTATCCGCGTTGATTCTGGCAAGAACTTCGCGATGGAACCCCTAGAGACTGATGAGGCTGTCGAAGTAACATCAGCCTTTGGTAAAATGACGACCTTTTGATCTCCTCTTGTTTGCTGCATCCGCTTTTTTTTTTTACCATGGCTTTATTGCAGGTGTTCGGCCTCAAGATACGTCGGCTTTGAAGGAAGCGGAGGGCCCTCCTAAGAGGTTAGAGGGCGAGTCGAGTGCTTCGACCGCGGCGGATGCTGCTGTGTTGGACGCGCTGTATGGCGACTTGCCTTCTTATCAGCCCACGTCAGCTGAAAGGCGAGGGGCTGAAGGGGCGGCAGTCCCGGAGGTATCCTCACTCCCAATCACATCACCGAGTGAGGTGCCGGCAATTTTGCCCAGTGCGGGGCTGAGGGTGATCGCGGACCCTAGTTCCCCGACTTTGATTGTCGAGCCTGCTGTTCAGGAGGTGGTTGCCAGTCCTTCCTCCACGGTGGCTGGCGTGCTGGTGTCGCTGAGGACTCCGCCGAGGTCACCTTTGGCTTGCCCTGCTGCTGTCGATGTTCCCGCTTCTTCTTCTGCGGCGGTGTCGACTGGGATGGTAGATTGCTCCGAGGTTGTCTCAAGGGTTGATGAAGCTGAGAATGACTTCATCGGTAATCTGGTCGACAGCTTCTATAACAGTTTGGAGCAGACTATCGGTCTAGTCTTGAAGGGCTCGCCTGTGCCATTCTCGAAGCTGAAGATGGTCCTCTCCCGTGGCATTGAGTGTATCCGGGACTTTGAGGGGTACCATCAAGCTGCTGCTCTAGAGCTCCTGGTAGATGACCTTGAGAAGGACGTGGAGGAATGGCGCCATTTCCATCGTTCAGACGCAGCGTCTTTGGCTGATGAACGGCTCACACGTCTTGTCGCCCAAAGGCGCGAGGCTTAGCTCGCCGCTCAAGAGGCTGCTGAGGCTATCTCCTCTGACTTGAGGTCCTTGGAGACAGAGGAGGCAGAGGTTGGGAGTGCAATTGACGCTTTCAACAGTGCTCTTCTTGATGCTGAAGATAAGGTTAAGAGGGCTGAAGAGATGATCCGGAAGGCAAATCTCCTCTTATCCAAGGCTACACAGATGCGTCATGAAGAGGTTGCGCGGCTTGAGCAGCTCAGGGCTCGGAGTGAGGAACTGGCGCGGCAGAAGTCGTCACAGAGGGCGACTTTGGCGGAGGTCGAGGCTCGTCTGGCTCAAGCGGTGGACTTCGATGAGGCTGAGCTAAGATCACAGGCGCTGGCCTAGGCTGCTGATGACAGGAGGACGAGGCTAGCTTCGCTCGGAGATCGGATCCGATCTTATCATGTACGCCTATAGGCTCCTCCATGTATCCCATCCCTTTTGGAATTTAATAAAAATTCATTCTTTTGTCGTCTTTGTTTGTTTGGATAATGAGGCATGGCTGTCTGTTGGTTCAGAGGTCGCAATGACATAACCGAATGGGACGTCGCCAGTCTCGAGGTCAGCCCTTTGCGGGGCTAAAAGGGGAGATACTTGCCTTTTGTAAATGTCAGCAAGCATCGAGATTGAGACTTAGCTGTCTGCTGGTTCAGAGGTCGCAATGACATAACCAATTGAGACGCCGCTAAGTTCAATGGTTGATGAAACTTGGCTATCTGCCAGTTCAGAGGTCGCAATGACATAACTGGTTGAGAAGCCACCAAGCTCAACAATGAGTGATACTCGTCTTTTGTAAATGTCAACGAGTATCGAGACCTGTCTTTTGTAAATGTCAACAGGACTCGGGATTGAGACTTAGCTGTCTGCTAGTTCAGAGGTCGCGATGACGTAACCAATTGAGACGCCACTAAGCTCAATGATAGATGAAACTTGGCTATCTGCCAGTTCAGAGGTCGCAATGACGTAACTGGTTGAGAAGCCACCAAGCCTCAAAATAGGTGATACTCGTCTTTTGTAAATGTCAACGAGTATCGGGACCTGTCTTTTGTAAATGTCAACAGGACTCGGGATTGAGACTTAGCTGTCTGCTGGTTCAGAGGTCGCAATGACGTAACCAATTGAGACGCCACTAAGCTCAATGGTAGATGAGACTTGGCTATCTGCCAGTTCAGAGGTCGCAATGACGTAACTGGTTGAGAAGCCACCAAGCCTCAAAATAGGTGATACTCGTCTTTTGTAAATGTCAACGAGTATCGGGACCTGTCTTTTGTAAATGTCAACAGGACTCGGGATTGAGACTTAGCTGTCTGCTGGTTCAGAGGTCGCGGTGACGTAACCAATTGAGACGCCACTAAGTTCAATATTGCAATGGAGTTTGGGAAGAGTCTCGTTTTCACGGGGAGAAACGAGGGAATCACTGTCATAGGTTTAATGTTAACGTAACAGCGGAATATGTATGGTCCTACCATTCTATGGATGAGAATTGGTAAGTGACTTTGGAGGTCTCGCTCTCATGAGGAGAAATGAGGGGACTGCTGTCATAGGTTTAATGTTAACGTAACAGCGGAATATATGTGGTCCTACCATTCTATGGATGAGAATTGGTAGGTGATTCTGGAGAGGGAATCAAGTGGGAGCAGGTCCCTTGGGATTTTAAGCAAACCCCCAGCTATCAACAGGTTTGATATGCTTGGAGAAAGAGAGAGGCTCTCTTTGTGCGCATTCCGGACGCGCGGATCTCGATCAGAGGTGTAATGTTAACTTGATCGAGAGCAGGATCCTTGATTAAGGATAGTACTTTTTTAAGAACTTGCCATTGATCGGCATCATGAGGAGGTCGCCATCTGCAGTTGTAAGGCGGTATGCTCCGTTTGAATAGACTATCTCTATCACAAACGGTCCTTCCCATTTAGGCTGAAATTTGCCTTTGGTCTTGTGCGTCATAATCATCGGTCGTCTGACGGCTAAGACTAGGTCTTCTTTGTGGAAGACTCTCTGCTTGACCTTCTTATTGAAGGCTTTTGACATCTGAGCCTGATATAGCTCGATGTGTTGCTGAGCTTGCAGCCGCTTCTCGTCCAGGGCTTCGAGCTCTTGAAGACGCAAGCGATCATTGTCTTCTGATGTCGTTTTAGTAGTCAGGGCTACTCGCAATGATGGCACCTGGATTTCCAATGGGATGACCGCTTCGCACCCATATACCAGGGAGAAAGGCGTATTGCCTGTCGGTGTCCGAACCGTAGTCCGGTAGGCCCAAAGGCATTCACCGAGCTTTTCGTCCCAATCTCGCTTGTTTGAGGAGACAAACTTCTTGAGCAGCTTGATGATTGTCTTGTTAAATGCCTCTGCCAAGCTATTGGCGCAGGATTGTAGGCGGTTGAAGCCACATTCTGAATTCGGTATTTATCGCAGAACCGATAGAACCCTTGGCTTACGAACTGGGGACCATTGTCATGGATGATCCGTCTGGGTACACCAAATCGATGGATGACATGGTGTTTGATGAAGCTAACCAGATTGGAGGTTTTAACTTCGGCCAACGGTGTGGCCTCCGCCCATTTTGAGAAGTAATCGGTTATTGCCAGGATAAACCGGTGACCTCTTGCCGAAGAGGGACTGATTGGCCCTACGACATCGATTCCCCATGCTTCAAATGGCCATGAAGCAACAGTAGGGTGGAGCAACTCCGAAGGTTGGTGTATGAAGTCTGCATGGACCTGGCACGCCTTACACCTTCGTGCATATTGGGTGGCATCGGCCATCATGGTCGGCCAGTAGTACCCAAGTCTGTGCAGCCTGTCTTTAAGCTTTGGACCCGGCTGGTGAGCTCCGCAAATGCCATCATGTGCTTCTTTAAGCACTTCCTGTGCCTCTGAATGAGAGAGACAACGGAGGAGGACACCGTCATATGAACGACGGTAGAGTGTCTTCAAAGTGGGATCATAGTAGAAACGGAGCGACCTTCGTCTGATGGACGCCGCTTCTTTGGGATCGTCTGGAAGCAGACCGTGCAGAGCGTAGTCAATGAGGGGGAAGCGCCAATCCCTCGACTCAAGATCCACGGAGATATTATGGACCTCTTGGATCCTTAGCATATGCTTGGAGCATACGAGATGCCGGGTTGCGACTGTGAGGTGATACTCGGTATCGGCCGGTAAGGCTAGCGTCGTCGCTAATGCAGCGAGAGCATCCGCCTTGGTATTTTGAGATCGGGACACATGCCCGATGTAGAAGCCTTCAAATAAGCTAGCCAATTCGATGGCTGTATGATAATAAGGCACCAAGTTTTCATGGCGGACTTCATATTCGCCTTTGACTTGACTGATGACCAGCTTTGAATCGCCGTAAGCTTCGAGGTAACGTACCCCCATTCCCTGGGCGAGCTGGAGACCGATGAGCAGAGCATTGTATTCCGCTACATTATTAGAGCATGATTCTGTCAAGGAGAATGCTCTGGGAAGGATATGATCCTGTGGGGAGATGAACACAACCCCCACCCCGGCAATAATTTTCCCTTTGGGGCCCATCCGCGACGCTCCGTCGAAGAACATCTGCCACACTTCCTCTGCTGAGGTTGCATTAGACTCGAAGACTTCATCAGGGATGTCTTCGTGAAGTTTTGAATGTTCTGAAACTGGGTGAGCAGCTAAGAACTCTGCAAGGGCCTGGCCTTTAACTGCCTTCTGAGGAGTAAAGGTCATGTCGTATTGAGACAACAGAAGTGCCCATTTAGCCAACCTTGAATTCAGCGACCCTGGCTTCGTCATGAGAAGACGTAAAGGGTTCACCCTGGAGATGACATGTATGGTTTGGCCAACCAAATAATGTCGTGTCTTCTGGACAGCGAAGACGAGAGCTAAACACTCTTTCTCGATAGGATTGTAGCGAGATTCCGCTCCTATGAGAGTCCTGCTCAGATAATAAATGGCCTGCTCGTGGCCATTGTCGTCCTTTTGAGCGAGGAGGGCACCGAGGGAATAGTCCAGAGCTTTTACATAAAGCAAGAATGGTTTCCCTGATGTAGGGGCCACTAAGACCGGAGGTTTTGTGAGATACCTCTTAATGTCTTCATAAGCTTCTTGACAGGCTTGGTCCCATATGAAGGCAGTACCCTTTTTCATGAGACGGGTAAAGGGCTGGCAACGGTCCGAAAGATTTGCTATGAATCTTCTGATATAGGCTAATCTGCCTTGCAAGCCTCGGAGCTCTTTGAGGTTCCTCGGTGGATGCATGTCCTGTATGGTTTTGACTTTGTCTGGGTCCAGATGGATCCCTTTTGATGTGACAATGAACCCAAGGAATTTGCCGCTGGACACTCCCAAGAAGGATTTTGTCGGGTTCATTTTCAGCTGATGAGCCCGCATTATGTCGAACATCGTTCTCAGATCGCGAAGATGTTCATTTTTGCTGCGGCTTTTGACGGCAATGTCGTCAACATAGCATTCCACCGTCTTTCGGAGATGGTCGCGGAAGATCATGCTCATCGCCCGCTGGTAGGTTGCTCTGGCGTTCTTCAGTCCGAAGGGCATTACAGTGTAGCAGTATACCCCCAATGGCGTTCGGAAAGAAGTATGCTTCTCGTCATCAGGATACATCTTGATCTGGTTATACCCTGAGAAGCCGTCCATGAAAGACATCCTCTCGAATTCGCATGTGTTGTCGATCATGACATCGGTGATCGGCAGTGGGAATTCATCTTTGGGACAGGCCGTATTGAGATCACGGTAGTCGATGCAGATTCGTATTTTCCCATTCTTCTTGAGGACGGGGACTATGTTAGCCACCCAATCTGGATGTTGTTCCTCCCGGATGAAGCCACAAGCAATGAGCTTATGAACTTCGGCTTCAATAGCCTCCATGATGTTTGGGCGGAACCGACGTTGTTGCTGCTTGACTGGCTTAACGTCGGGCTTGATGTTTAGACGGTGCATAGCGACCTGTGGATCAAGTCCAGGCATGTCTTCATAGCTCCAGGCGAAGACATCTATATACTCTTTTACGAGCATTATCAATTCTTCCTTTTCGATAAGTGATAGGCTTTCACTTATGAAAATCGGTTTGGGATGATCTTGACTACCCAAGTTAACCTGGATCACCTTATCTTCGGTAGGTGGCTCGCATAGCTCAAACCGCTTTTCCCATTGAAGGCTCAATTGCTGGGCCCATGATTCCTCATCGGCAACCTCTGCGGGTTCCAACTGACTGCTTGAAGTCATGAGGCTTTCGAATATCCCTCCTATGCTGACATCAGAATCCCATTCGGAGGATGAGGCCGACTGTGATGGGATCGATCCATCGCCTTTGACCTGAACTGTTGTTGATGATGTGGGTGTGACATACCCTAACCCCCTGCGTGTACTATCATAGTAATTTGCAGGTTTCCCTCTTGGGACGGAGTTACGCATCAAGCCGCGTCTTCCTTTTCCGAAGTTTAGGCCCGTTCCCTGCTTCAGGTTGTAACCCATCTTCTTCATAATATGGCGTGCTGATGGCGCGTAATGAAAGAACTGTGGAGCATCCGACTCTGAGCTTGAGTCTGTGGTTGAGAATCTCCCTGGCCGGGCTCTGCCGAAGATTATCGGCGCCTGACCTTGCTTGGACGGAGGGACTACCAGCGTGGCCCCTTCTACGGCTTCCACAGATGTGCTAGCCACACTCGGCTCATGTACGGGCATATGAAGAGAGCCATCCATCATGGATTTAATCGACTCGATGCTCGCAGGATAATCGAAAGAAATATTATCATTAATTATCCATTCGCCTTCCTCCTCAGGAGGGATCCTACATCGGGGATCATTAAAGCATGCTACAATTGGCTCGCCAATCAGAATGGCTGGCATGCCCGTTTCGGATTCCGAATCCGCCTCATTGCCACTTTCATCATCGCCTGGCAATGGTTCTCCCGGCGTTCCACTAGCCTCTTGATATAGGAGAGCATCAGTGAAATAGTTTTCCGCCCCCTTGAAGGGTTGCTTCTCAGCGAAGACAGTTCGTACTGTCGCATCATCCTCAACATACTTGAAGCATTGGTGGAGGGTGGAAGGAACGATCCAGTTGGCATGGATCCAAGGTCTTCCTAGCAGCAAGTTATATGATGTGTCAGCATCAATGACATAGCATGTCACTTCTGACTTCAAGCTTCCGATTCTGCAGCGGAGCCGAATCTTTCCAAGCGGATGGCTGCTCCCGGCGTTGAAACCATATATTGTAGTGGTGGTTGCGGACAACCTATACAATGGTATGCTGAGGAAATAGAGGAGCCTTTTGGGGATGATGCTGAGTGCAGACCCCGGATCTACTTGTACTCTTTCAATGCATGTTGAACCGATATATCCGGTATAGTACAGAGGTCGATCATGCTTGTTGTCTTTGAGAAGCATATCTTCCGTCGTAAAGGTAATAGCAGGCACCTTGGATTGTGCGTGCATGTCAGAAAGGACTCCGAGTTGGCCAGCGCATCTCTGAGTGCCTCTCTTGTCTCTTTAGAGAGACGAAGGAGCTCGTGTATTGTGATACGAGCCGGGATATTTGCTAAGTGGGCCAATATATCAAAGCGAAAGGGCGTGGCTAACCCTTGGCCTGGCGGTTTCTTCAACACATGGTCGAACCGTACTTCCTTAGGCTTCTCTTTCCCTTTGGTCAGAACTGGAGCGGATGTCGGCATTGGTACTGACGTCGTTTGCTGTTGTATCTCGTCGGTAGACTTGTCATACTGCCTTTGATATGACTTTCCAGACCGGGTGCCCGTCTGTTGAGGTGCATCTGCCTGCGCTGTACAGGCATGCTTCTCTTCTTCTGAATCGCTGAGGGAAGCCGAAGTAAGATTACCATCATCTGGCAGGACAGAGATGACATTGCAGGACTTGCCCTTTTTGCTGGAGTCCTTCGACGTCCGCTGTACGTCTTGGACGAGGTCAGGGTGTATCCACATAACTTCTCCTGTCTCCAATGTCAAGGGGACGAGACCCTTGCCATCTTTAGCTATGGTTGAAGAATGCTTGACTTCCAACCGCGGTGTGGGGGCTGGATAGGTCCCGTCGGGAACTGTGACCTTCTGAGCAGTGCCGAACTCAAGAGTCACCATATTGGCAGTGACTTTCTTCTGTTCCGTCTTCAATGTGAGGACTCCGGCGTCGACCAAAGCTTGAATTCTATCCTTGAGAACATAGCACTTGTCAGTAGGATGGTGGATCATCCTGTGGTAGAGGCAGTATTTAGGGTCGTTTGTACGCCCTATCTCATTGGGACGCCGAGCATCCGGTAGCTTCATTTTGTTCCCTTTGTGGAGCAGATGGAATATCGTGACCACCTGGTCATCTCTGAAGGAGTACTGCTTCGGAGGAAACTTGGGCTCTTGGCTGTTGACGCCGCTCTTCTTGGCCTTTGACTGCATGTCCCCGGTCAGCTCGACGGACATAATCTCCTTCCCTTTAGCTTGGGAAGACTGCGGGAGATCGCTACGCCCTTTGTTGTTTGTGCCCCATTTGCTTCTAGGGGCGGATGGCTCGAACTTCTTAGCCGATTTCTCGGCTATCTCAGCTTGTTCGACCAATTCCTTCCAAGTATGGGCTTTGACAGCCCCCATGCGGACTTCTACTTGATCCAAGAAGTTGTGCCTGCATGTCTGTAAGAGCATGGGTAATGGCATCCCTGCTGGGCACATCAGAGATAGATTTCTGAACCGCTCAATGTATTCACGGACAGATTCGCCTTTCCTCTGTACAGTGGAAAGGAGCTTGTCCATGGTCACTTCGGTGTCATCCTCATAGAAGCGAGAGAGGAACCGAGTTTCCAGGTCAACCCAGGAATTGATAGAGTCCTGAGGAAGGCTTCGGAACCAGTCGAATGCCACCCCTTTCAAGGTGCCGATGAACAACCTAGCCATGATGGCGTCGTTGTTTAGAACATTACCGGTCTGGGACCGGAAATAGTAGATGTGCTGATTGGGCGAGCTCTTACCATCATACGTATGCAACGTTGGTGGTTTGAACTTTGGCGGATATGGCACCGAATCCCACTCCAGCGGATAAGGACGGACTGCCCCTACCTTCTTTAATTCATCCCTCTGAGCTAGGGATGCGATTTGAGCTTGAAGGCCTTTAAGGACTTCGGCATCCAGGGAAGAGCCTCCCTTAGATTTCTCCGTCTTGGGCGGATCATTGCTGAGATGCCCCTCCTCGTCATGATTACTTCCGGTATCATCATTCCGATTGCTGAGGAGCTGAGCGAGCATCTGTTGAATATTGTCCAGGGCCTCTTGCTGAGTTCTAGAGGTCTGCTCCTGAGCTTCCAAACGCTGACGAAGATCGTCATTGGCGTTATCGGCCATATTAACCGATGCTTTGTCCGTTCGCACAGAACTGACTGTTGCTGAAGAGGCATACCCGCTGTCTTCATCTTCTCCATCAGATGATTGGGGTGATCGTCTGGACTGTGGCGAGATTAGGGCCTTTGAGGAAGAAGGCTGCTCATAATTATAGGGTATCGCTACCCTGGATCTGGTGTTTTGGAAAACACCTTCTTCGCGCACCAAGACTTCACCTAAGCCCGGGCTATAATCTGGATCTGGGGAGCCGAAAGGGGTATCATCAGATGTATGACCTTCCCTGTGTCGCTCTCGTCCTCTTCCGGTCATGTTGACGGACGCGAAGGCTGGGCCTCGCGAAGCACTCCTTTCATGGTGTTTCTTTATGGCACGTGCGGACAACCGGTCAAACACCGATTGACGGTGTGGAGGTGCCATCTTGATTGGATATTGCCGACAATGGGCTGAATGGATTGTCACAAGTCGGCATCCTCTTTGACAACAAGGGGAAGTGGTTTGGAGAGACTCCAATTCCCGCTTGTTTGCCAAGAATTGTCGCAGGTTAGGCTCAACAGAGCCTGAACAACCCCGTGGAGAGGCCTTTCTGGAGCGTACAAGGGATGATGCTCCGTTCTTCTTATCCCTGCAGAAGGGATTAGTACTGAATAGTACTTTGGCGCTAGCTTTGCCGACAGGTGCGAGCTTAGTGCCTGATGAATCGGGAGCGGAGCACGCTGTGGTGCTTTGCCCGCTATTCTGCTGCGAAGGGGATCAACCTCAGATAACACTGCGGTTTTAGCCTTGCGGCCGCGAACCCAGTGAATTTGTTGTGATACAATAGCTTCGCTTGTGCGAGCGAGGCTAACAGGAGGCTTTGCTGCCCTTGATTCAGGTGACGGTATGATTGCCGTCGTGACTTCATGGCTGGCAGCATCGTCAGGGCAGATGGGCATCTTACCCTTTTCTTCGCGGGAGAGGCGCAGTCTCGGCATGACTACTCCGGGAGCTTTGGTTGAAGACTCCTGTTTAGGCTTCCATATCAGCCTTGACAGGGGACGCCTAGGTTCGCAAGGAACCTGAATAGCCACAAGCGGGGCTGTGGGGTGCTGGCAAGATTCTGCCTCTGGTTTCTGATTTGAAACCTTGGTCATGAAGACCTTCCTGTGCTTCCGTGCTCGAAGCGTCAGGCCACCCCCAGAGAGGACTTCTTCAAATCTTCCTTGATCGATCTGGATAACCAGGTTCTCAAAAGTGCAGGATCTGGGCTGCGGCATGTTTCCTTGTTGCGCCAGAGAACTGCGGCAGATTCGCAGAGGACCTTTTCCGTCTCCGCAGAGACTTTGCTTGAAGATTTAGCCAGAAAAGATCTGGCTGCACCGGCTTTTCTGAATTCAGAGATAGACCCGAAGGTCTGTTCGTCGCATTGCGACACTTGATTCTCAGCAGAGGAGAATACAATCCCCAGCGGAGTCGCCATCTTGTTTTCCATTATGTTTGCAAAGGGGGAAAACTTACAAATAAAAGTTTGAGGAGCTAAATTACAAGTATTCTCAAAAGATTACAAGTAGATCTCCTCAGAGATTCTGGAAAATGTGCCGATAGGAGTCTGGTCAGCGCGCGACCACTTTGTCCCTTTGACGATGTGAGCGATGAGATTCCCTTCTCGCCTGGTTCGGGGAATCAGAGAACAGAAGGTTGGTAGAACCCTCTTGCTGCTTCTCAAAATCGCCTTCGATAAGGAATTCCTTCTCGCCTGGTTCCGGAGATTCCTTGAGAGGAAGGACGACGTTAGGGTATCAACACCCTGGTTAGAGAAAGCAATTCTCTAAAGGTCTCTGAATTCGGGAGCGCGCGGTGCGTCGTGAAAAAGCCTCTGCTTGTGGAGTCTTCTCTCTTTTTTTTTTTATCGATCGATCTCCCTATGCCTTCATCCCTCTCTCTCCTTGTACCCCTGGCGGGCTATTTATAAGGAAAGCAAGGGTATAATCGTCCCCTTTGAAGATATGGAAACAGATTGAACCGAATCTGTTTGAATCTGGAAAGTAGCCTTACTGTGAGGCTAGGATAGCTTCTGCGGAGCTAGAAAATGGCAAGTCGGTTGATCTGTTTTGATCCTTTCCATATTGTTGGGGGATTCTCCTTGATCCTCTTACTCGTTTCAAGAGAGTCAAGAGATTGCGGCAATCACCTGCCATATTTGAATCCCGATTGGATTTGATTAGATTGAATCCGATCTCATCAGGAGATTTTGATTGGTCAAAGGTTGACCATAGCAGGCTGATAGCGGAGCTGCCCGCTTCGGAGCTAGAGGCATTCCTAGCGAAGTCCGAAAAGAGGCTTTTCGGCGAAGCTATCAGTCAGCTTCCTGGCGATGCTCTGGATGATGCTAGCCTCTCAAACGAGGCTATCCCCTTGGGCTAATGTAATGCTAAATGCTAGCATTTTAGACCTGCTGAGGTCTGTTTAGAAACAATCCGGGTTCACTGTTCTGCTTGCTGGATCAGTGGAGTTCAAACCGCTTCTTTGTCCCTTGGAGGTGGGCGAAAACTGGTTTTCAGCTCGTCTGTCCCTTGTCTTTTGTAAATGTCAACAAGTTTAGACATCGTTCGGACCAATGAGAATCTTGTCTTTTTTAAGTGTCAACAACCACAAGCCCACCGCTCGTCGAGGCCGCACCTCAAGCTACAAGTCCTCACTAGGACCCAACAACACCAAGTCCTCACTAGGACCCGAAACAAACCGCGAACACAACCGTCCGCCTTCTCAAAGAACAAAGATGAACTTTGGTGATCACAACTCTTGATCACCTAAAATCCTCTCACAATAACACTCCTATAGAATGAATAGCTCAATGGATGCTCAAGTGTTTGTGTGAGAAAGCAAGGAAAGAATCTTTGGTGAAAAACTCAAGATAATCTCTTTTACACTCTTTGATAAAACTCTCCTTTTAATTGGAAGTATTGACTCTAATTTTGTGGAGAAAAATCCTTCAGAAAGACTGGGAAAAACTAGCTCTAAGGTCTCCAAAAATCTTGGCTCAAAACAATGACAAAACCCCCTTTTATAGAGGCCAGAAAAATCTGACCGTTGGGCTCTGTCAGAGCTTCCGGTCGACCAGTCCGGTCGACCGGCAACGGTCAAAATCCGACCGTTGCAGCCTCCGGTCGACCGACCCGGTCGACCGAGCAACTGGAGAAGAGAGTAAACTCTCTGTCGGTCGACCGGCCCGGTCGACCGAGATTTCCTGAGAGCAAAGCTCTCTGAAGCGGTCGACCGGTCCGGTCGACCGTTCTCCAGTGCACACAGGCGTGCACGTCTGTGCACGTCCGGTCGACCGGTCCGGTCGACCGGACCAGCCTGTCAGGCCAGTTCTGGGTCTGCACAGTTAAGGGATTAGGAAATAGGTCTTTTAACTTAATAAAAATCCCATAAATTCACAGTAAATCTAAAAAATAGTTTTAATCACAATAAAAACTGTTTTTCTAAAAATATGTTTTTCTAAAACTTGTTTTTCCATAACTTCACAAAACACAAAAACAAGATATTTGAGTTCATTTTAAAGCATAGTGTGTATGGATATGATCCACTACACAATCAATATGAAATATCTATGTTTTTGACATTAAAGCTCTAATCATGATTTTGGTTTAAAGATATGAACTATGAAATACCAAAATCCAAGATAAATATTTTGTCACAAAGAAAATCTTTTTCTAAATAAAAATTCTTTTCTAAACATAAAATTCTTTTATGAAAGCAATTCTATCAAGAGTTCTATCAAGAGTGTGTGTGTGATATAGACTTGAGCAATCCACCAACTATCTATCCTTTAAATTTTTTCTAAAAAAAAACAAAATCTTATACCTAGACACAAGTCTTCATCTTCTTGAAGTCTTCACTTGAAGGCTTCTCATCTTCTTGACTTGGTCCAAGCTTGATCCAAAGCTCCTTGGATCACCCCGTGCTAGCTCCAAATCTTGACATTTAATCCTTTGTTGAGCTTTGCACCTACTAAGATCTTGATAAAGAATCTGTCACTAATTAAACAAGATCATTAGCAAATATAACTACATGAGTTGATCATCATCAAAACTAGAGTGATAGGCCTTTGGGCCAACAATCTCCCCCTTTTTGATGATGACAAAACTCATGAAGTTATATATGCATGGATTAAAGTAAAGCTTCAAAGAAGCTCCCCCTTAACTCATGCATATCAAATAATCAATAGATAAGGCAATGAGGCACGTGAATATGTATGCAAGTATGGAGATAAAACATGCAACAAGTATAAATCAAAATCTTTTTCTCCTATTTGCAATACAAATATATATATGCATAAATACAAATCTTATACAACCTTAAGTAAGGAAGACAAATACTTCTCCCCTTAAGTAAGGAAATCATGCATATATCACAAATACATCATAAATACTTCTCCCCCTTTTTGTCAATCATCAACAAGGGGTTCAAAGTAAAAGCAAATAAAAAAAATTTTCTCCCCCTTTTTGTCAAAAACAAAAGAATCAAGAAGGGGTATACAAATCAACCAATATGCGATATACATTCATGAAGAGGAAGACGTTAAGTTAGCTTCCCTACAATGTGCATTGCATGAAAGAGGGATGTGAAGCCCTAATTCACACACCACAACTATGTAATGCATAGAAGGAGATGTGAAGCTCCCCCTACACACGTATATCATATAAAGAAGAGATGTTAAGCTCCTCAATTTATAATATACTCAACATGAATCTATATGTAAGAGAGATGTTAAGCTCTCCTTGCATATAGGAAATACAAAACAAAACATTTTAAGTTTTTCTTTATCAAAATAAAATTTTGAACTTTTCCCAATAAAACAAATTTTGAACCAATCATAATTTGTAATTTTGATACCAATAGAAAATAGCACTTGAAGATGTGTGATATCAAGTTATCATTGCAAAATCTTTTAATGTTTCAAACATATTGATATCAATTGTAATCATATAACAAATTTGAAGTTGAAGCATATTGATACCAAATGAAAGATCTAAAATAAAATCTTTTTATTTTTCATAAGCTTATGCATAGTTAATATAAGGTGTTAACTTAACTTAGCATAAACTTTTTGTGCTTTTAAGAATGTAAATCAATTGTAAAGAAAGCACATGAAAATCATATATATGTATGTGAATAGATAAGACCAATTTGAAAATTAGGGCATACATATATAGGAACCAAAATGTGAGTAATATACCAATTGTAAAATTAACATTGTAAGTCATGTATATACTCATAACCAAAAATTGGTAGGTTTGAAAAATAGTTATGTTTAAGCACTACCAAATTTGAAGAATAAATAACTAGTTATAAATAATTTTTGAAAAACTAGTTAAAAATCCTTCAAAAACATGAAATCATATGTTATTCATGAATTATACTAAATACATACAAGTTTAAGCACTCATAGTCCATAAAGCTCAAAAATTATCTTTTATCATAAAAGATGAGTGTTCAAAGGTTATGTAAATGGTATTTTCATGAAAATAGAAAGTGAAGCATGAATCTCATGAAAATCTTATTTTTCATCTTAAAACAAATCATATATTTTTCATAAAGCAATACTAAATACACAAAGATTTAATCACTCATGGTCTATAAAGCTCAAAATATTTTGTATCATAAAGATGAGTGTTCAAAGGATCATGTAAATAGTATTTTTATGAAAGTAGTCATTCAAGCTCAAAAAGATCATAAATCACATTTTGTTTTACACATGTTTTAATCTTTAATACAAATCAAAAACATGAAAAATCATCAATTTTTTTTTATTATTTATTTAAAATACTAATCTTCATGGTATATGTATGATTTATCCAATTCTAACAATATGCATACATATTCCAAATCTAAAAGAGTCCAATATATATTGCATGAAGGCAAATGACTCAAGGGTATACATGTATATTTATTAGATTTGAATTAAACACACATATACATGAAGCAAGATCAAAGATAGGCATAACAAGTATAAATGACCGAATCATCAAAACTAGCCTATACACATGCATATAGTGGATACAAATGAGCATGAAGTTCAAATATATATGAGTCAATTGTAGTTCACTATTCATATATGTATAAATGCAAGTTATGACAAATTCTACATCTAAGCATGTAAATGCCACATGAAGCACCCAAAAAAAAAAAAATATGAACATGCTATATGATACATGAAATTAAAAGCATGTACATAAATGAAATAGGAGTTTAGAAATTGTTACCAACTCCAAAGCTCCTAGCATGGTGGTTGATCCACCAAAGCTCCTTGATAGCGATGCAACCCAAAAGTATGTCCATCATGTCCAAGTGCATCCACTACCAAGGTACCATCCCTCTCACGTTTTGAGAGAGCCCTCACCTACATCACAAGCAAAAGGTGGGGGTTTTGGTACCCATATTTTCTTGGGTCCTATGGGGTTAGTCTTGCAAGGAACCCAAGCATTTTTATTTTTATCAAAAATAAGAACATTTAACCTTTCATAACAAAATTTTCTTAGATGGCCTTTGCGGCCACAATGTGTACATATGTACACCTTAGCATACTTATGAGTGGGAGTGTGAGCATGATGTGCATCATAAGCATGTGCATGATGTGAATGTGCATGAGTATGAGGAACTTGTTTCTTTTGAAACAAGGATTCCAATCTAGTATGATTGAATGCACATGAGCTCAAATTAGAGCTCAAATTATCAATTTTATTTTTCAAATTTTTAATCTCATTTTGATCAATGTGAGCATGAGAAGCATGATGAGATATATGATCATTTTTCTTTTGTGAAACAAAATCTTTTTCTTTTTCACATAGTTTTCTTTTTAAAGAATTATTTTCTTGAAAAACAACTTCTTTTTGTTTTTCCACCATATCAATTTTATTTTTCAAATCAATGTTTCCTTTACATAAATTATTTAATTTAGACATAAGGGAAACATTCTCATTTTTCAAAAACTCATTTTCTTTTTCTAAGCATGCCATTTTATTTTCTAAAGAATCTTTATCATTAAGCATGGCATCAAAATTCTTTTTCAAAATTTTATTATCTTTTTCTAAACATGCAATGTTACTGCTAAAAGAGTCATGTTCTACATGCATGCAATCAAGTTCCTTTTTCAAATTTTTATTTTTCTTTTAATTATGTCATATCTCTCAAGCAATAATTGGCAAAATGAATTTAGCTCATCATATGACATAGTAGCATCCTCATCCTCGGATTCGGAAGTTACCTCAAGGGGGTTATCCCCTTGGACCATGTAGCACTTGTTGGAGGTGTCGCTTCCAACATCCGAATCGCTCCCGGCATAATATAGATCCTTTTCGCCAAGGGAGGTGATGATGTTCCAAGCTACAAAAGCCGATTCAATGTTAGAAACCCTAGATAAATAATCATCATTTAGGGTACATTTAAGAGCATGAAGGGCTTTTGCATTAGCCTCAATGTACTTACTATTTGAACAATAATCATTATTAGTAGTAGCAAGATAAGCATGAATTCCTAAGGCTTTGAGGTACAATGACATCTTAACCTTCCAAGTTTGGATGTTAAGAATATCAAAGGTGGGTGGTGACATGAAGTCCATGGTGAGGTATGTGTGTACAAAAATATTGTGATTAGCCTAAAAGGAGGATCTTTAACTCTTAGGTTGTTAGAACCAATATCAAGAGCACTAGCTCTGATACCAATTGTAAGATCACCTAGAGGGGGGGTGAATAGGTGATGGCTAATCTAATGGTCACTTATGAACAAATAATGCGGAATTAAAACGAAGATGACCAAATTAAACTTCTTTTAATTAAACACTTATGTATAACACAAGAGTGTTGCCGAATTCCCCTTGCGAGGCTCTGGACAAACTCCTCTAGATTCCCCTTGAATGGGTTGAGGTGCCGCGTTGGCTCTCTTGGTTGAATACAAGTGTTAGCAACAATCCCACGCAAGTATATATCAAATATGCACAAGGGTATATCAAGCATGTAAAGTAATTACAATGTAAGTAATGCAAGATATAATAGAGACAAAAAGAGTAAGAGAGCAAGAGTGAGCAATCACAAACACAAAGGGTTTGTTTCGAGGTTCGAGCACACTTGCTCTACATCCCCGCCTTCGACACACGAAGGATTTCCACTATGCACGATCCAACCGGATCTCTCCTTGGTGCCGCAACACCTACAAGCCCTCGGACTCCCAAGTCCCTTACACACCACAAGCCCACCGGCTCGTCGAGGCCGCACCTCAAGCTACAAGTCCTCACTAGGACCCAACAACACCAAGTCCTCACTAGGACCCGAAACAAACCGCGAACACAACCGTCCGCCTTCTCAAAGAACAAAGATGAACTTTGGTGATCACAACTCTTGATCACCTAAAATCCTCTCACAATAACACTCATATAGAATGAATAGCTCAATGGATGCTCAAGTGTTTGTGTGAGAAAGCAAGGAAAGAATCTTTGGTGAAAAACTCAAGATAATCTCTTTTACACTCTTTGATAAAACTCTCCTTTTAATTGGAAGTATTGACTCTAATTTGTGGAGAAAAATCCTTCAGAAAGACTGGGAAAAACTAGCTCTAAGGTCTCCAAAAATCTTGGCTCAAAACAATGACAAAACCCCCTTTTATAGAGGCCAGAAAAATCTGACCGTTGGGCTCTGTCAGAGCTTCCGGTCGACCGGTTCGGTCGACCGGCAACGGTCAAAATCCGACCGTTGCAGCCTCCAGTCGACCGACCCGGTCGACCGAGCAACTGGAGAAGAGAGTAAACTCTCTGTCGGTCGACCGGCCCGATCGACCGAGATTTCCTGAGAGCAAAGCTCTCTGAAGCGGTCGACCGGTCCGGTCGACCGTTCTCCAGTGCACACAGGCGTGCACGTCTGTGCACGTCCGGTCGACCGGACCAGCCTGTCAGGCCAGTTCTAGGTCTGCACAGTTAAGGGATTAGGAAATAGGTCTTTTAACTTAATAAAAATCCCATAAATTCACAGTAAATCTAAAAAATAGTTTTAATCACAATAAAAACTATTTTTCTAAAAATATGTTTTTCTAAAACTTATTTTTCCATAACTTCACAAAATACAAAAACAAGATATTTGAGTTCATTTTAAAGCATAGTGTGTATGGATATGATCCACTACACAATCAATATGAAATATCTATGTTTTTGACATTAAAGCTCTAATCATGATTTTGGTTTAAAGATATGAACTATGAAATACCAAAATCCAAGATAAATATTTTGTCACAAAGAAAAATCTTTTTCTAAATAAAAATTCTTTTCTAAACATAAAATTCTTTTATGAAAGCAATTCTATCAAGAGTTCTATCAAGAGTGTGTGTGTGATATAGACTTGAGCAATCCACCAACTATCTATCCTTTACATTTTTTCTAAAACAAAAACAAAATCTTATACCTAGACACAAGTCTTCATCTTCTTGAAGTCTTCACTTGAAGGCTTCTCATCTTCTTGACTTGGTCCAAGCTTGATCCAAAGCTCCTTGAATCACCCCGTGCTAGCTCCAAATCTTGACATTTAATCCTTTGTTGAGCTTTGCACCTACTAAGATCTTGATAAAGAATCTGTCACTAATTAAACAAGATCATTAGCAAATATAACTACATGAGTTGATCATCATCAAAACTAGAGTGATAGGCCTTTGGGCCAACAAACTTGTGGTCAGATTCTACAATGTACTCCTCGTGGACAGTCTAACAAGTTAGGAGTCATATAGGTCTAAGGTCTGCTCTAGCTTAACTTAGATTTTTCTTTATTTGTTTGTTTGTTTACTTGTTTTTGTTTTTGTTTTTGATATCTTAGTGATATGGATTATAATCACAATTATTCTATGCATATAGTGATCCATGTTTCACCCTAACCTCTTTTGACTCGGATATTACCAACCCGACATATCATAACTTTAACCAACCAAGTATGCTGGATTGGTCTTATCCGAATCAATATATGCCTCAGTCCCAATATTATGAACAAGATTGAAATAATCATCATTACTCTTCACAGAATCAATGGGGATACAACTCTCCCGATTCATATTATCAACCACCATTCTAACATTCAGGTTCAAATTTTCCTAATCATGATCAACCCAAAGAAGAAAAAATCTTAGGTGACTAAGAGTATAGAAGCCATGATTGAGTCTCAAGATTAAAAATTGAAAATGATGGACTTACAATTCCCACAAAAACTTTCAAATTCAAGATCCTTACTCTATTTTTCAAGTCCTACAAAGAACCTATGGACTTAGATGGGAGTATGGAAAATCAGATTCAGTCCAGAAATAATTTTTTCCAATCTGTCAATAAGTTAGAAGCACAAATGAGTCGTTTGATCAACATAGTGAAAGATAAGAATGAGGAAATTCTACCAAACACATTTTGACCATTCCCGATTTCCTTAACCATATTGATAGGAATGAAGAATCATAGTATCTTGGAGACTATAACCAAGATTCAATTTCCTTATATCACCTTGAACTTGACAAATATTAATCCATTGACAAATTGGCAAGTTTTCATTTTAATGAAATTGAACTTGAACATGAATGTGACCCCGATCCGCAACTTTGTGATTCAATTTTAATTTTTGAATCTATGTTGACTCCAGTATCCTTACATAAATTGGACTCATTTCCTGAGCCAACATTGATTCCTATATCCATAGATTTTGAAATTGAACCACCTATTTTGGAAAGTTACATTACATTGATGGGAAGAGAATATGAATTTCAATTTTTGATTTGGACTCAACTATTGAACCAATACTGATTCTCGAACCTACGCTTGATTTTTCCAAGTTAGTATTAGTTCCCGAACTTTTCATTTCAGAGCCCAAATCATCCATTCCACAAAATCACATTCTAATGTTGGACCAAGGTATTGACCATCATGACTTATTGATGATTTTTCAAGATTGGTCATGTGAAGAGAATAATTTTCATGATAGGATCTTGCATGATCCTATTCATAATGGGATTATAAATATGTAAATAGAAAAGAGGTCAATAAAGGTGGATTCCGTGAACCACCACATTATCTTGATTGGGTAGCAACGCTTGGCCCAATCCTGAAATACACCGAGAGGGGGTGAATAGGTGTATTTGCTAATCTAGGACAACTGATGCGGAATTTAAAACTTAATTGCAAACACATTGTGTGTAACCAAGAGTGAACCCGAATTTTACATGAAGGGCTCTGGAACTACTCCTCTAGATTCCTCTACATTAAAAGTTGAGGTTAATAAGCTCTCTTGGTTGAACACAAGCGTGGGCACACACAAACAATATATAGCATATGAATATGAACAATGTAAAGCAATGCAAGATATAAGAAAGAGTTGAGAGATAGTGGATAAAATACAAACACCAATATATGTTTCGAGATTCGAGTCACTACTCTACGTCCCACCTTCACACAGAAGGATTTTCACTACGTCCACACAGGACCTTCCATAAAGGGACTTCATCGAGGAATTATAACTCAACACCGAGAGTACGCAACTCCTCTCTCTAACACAAATACCTCTACACGAGAGGCAAAGCACAAAGCCAAAGCAAAGAAAAAGTTTACAACTTGGTGATCCAATGATCACAAACTCTCTCTTGGTGATCTTGAAAAATCACAAATAATTTTTCTCACAAAAACAAGATCCTATAGATAGGTATTGAATTGATAACTCAAGTGTGAGAAAAACAAAGTGTTTTGGAAAAAAAAAACACAAAGAAAATACTTAGGGAAAACTCTAGATAAGATATAAAAATTTTGGACAAGAAGTAGAATCCCAAAACTTGTCTTCTTTTGAATTTCCAAAAACTTTGAAACAAAATAAAGATAGAGATTTATAGCACTAAAACTTGTTTTTAAACCTTGTTGAAAACACTTGAGAAGATGAGGAAAATTGTTGTTAAAAATCTTAGTTAAAACTGACCTCAAAGGACCCGTATTTATAGGGTCTGAAAATATAGCCATTGGGGTCCAGAACAGGTCAGAAATGACCGTCAGTCAACTGCCTGGTCGATCGGCCAACGGTCAGATTTCTGACCATTGGGACTGTCGGTCGACCGGCCGATCAACCAGCCCAAGGCAATTTGCTTGTCAGTGACGGTCGACCGAGGCCAGAACTAGAGAGTGAACTCTCTGGTCAGAAGACCGTGGGGTCAACCGGCCCTAGTCCAAGGCAAGCTATGCACGTCTATACACATCAGTCGACCGAGCTCTGGTTCAGTCTCCACCGTCAGAGGTCTCAGGCTGGGTTTTTTAGTTTGAAAACTTGGTCTTTTTAATACCTAAAAAATCTCATAAAATCACATAAAATCCACAAAAATAAGTTCTTATAAATTTTTGAAGAATAAATATGTGTGACTAAAATTTAACACATATTTCAGATAATTTGAACTATTTTTGATATATGAAAATTTACCTTTAAACCAAAAATGATATTTTTCAAAACTTGAATTTTGAAATGAAAATTTGTTTTCTCCAAAACTTGTATAAATACAAAAACATGATATAGAAATAATTTTGAAGCATATTGTGTATGGATAAAATCCAATACACATATAAAAGATATATCTATGTTTTTGACATTAAATTCAAAACTAAGTTTTGTTAAAAGCAAAACTTAAAACCATGAATTAAAACACATTAGAAGAGATTCTAGCCTTCAACGAACCAACCTTGCCTGTCCAAACACCCCAACCATCCAGCAACTATCAGTTCTTTCGCAAGCCTGCCTATAACCCTATTCCTCAGTCACAGCTTCAACTCGTCCAGTCAACACCTTCACCACAACCTCAACCTAAACCTAGACCAGACCCCCAACCTAGCACGTCAGAAGGCTGGTTGTAAATCAGGACTGCCTTGATTCCAAAGAAACGTGGAGCCGTCGTAAGTCAATGCGCCATTCTCAAAAATAGCCACAAGAAGCTGCTCAGGCTCCACCAGAGCCCGAAAAGGATGAGCAGGCCTATTTGCCAAACCAGCGCTATCGAAAGCTCAGACGATTAGGATTCGATACAGCCCCCTGCTTGCCCTGTACCTCTTGTTCGACCTACCAGCAAGTGGATTCTTCGGCTACAAAAGGTCAGTCTATTCGCTCACTCACCCGAATGCCCGGTGGGACTTGATGCCCGACCGATTGCGCAAATTAAGTTTTTAGTCAATATTAAACATAGATGTATATGAATGAAATCCAATATACATTAAACCATGTAAACTTCTTTTGATTCGATTGATCGGCAAAGAGCAAGCACAAGAATAAGTAAAAAGAGTATGGATTGATGTTACTGCTTTTGCAATTCTTCCATAATAACTAAGTGGCTATACGGGTCGTATCCACAAGGAGGGAGAGCGATGGAAGCTTGATGCGGCTTCAAAGTTCAAGAAGAAAGAAAGTTCTTTGGTTTCAAATAAAGAATTGAAAAGTGAAAACAAGTTGTTTCAAGAATTGTTGGAAAATGTTTTGGTGGTTTGTAAAAGTGGATTTTTTCTTAGTTGTAAAAACGCATGGCTAACTTCTACTAAGTGCTCCCACTAATTTCTAACTTTTGGAAGATAGCCTCACGATGGATCATAGGCGAACATAACCCTTATGCATTGGAACTATTCATGTGGAAATTGAGTGAAAGTTCATCCTAAAACTTAGCTTTACACGGCAAAAATCGGACATTCTCTTAACAAGATCCAATAGAAGGCGAGAATAAGGAAAAACACGAGTGCACTAATGGTATCGATAAAGTTAAAAGGAAAAGTCTCTAACTTACAATAACAAGTAAAGTTCACAGCCCATAGATCATCAAAAACTCATTAAGTATGAAGTATAAGAAAGTAATTACTTGTAGGTAAATTAGAGTTAGAACCCTCATCTTAAGATGCCATAGCTCTTGTTTGCACAAGGCTTGTTTGACACTATTGACTCATTTGGGTTATCAATCAAGTGTTAGAAATTAGTGGGTTAGTAGTTAGTTAGCCATACTAAGGAAAAGTTAGTTAGCCATAAAAGTAAAAGAAACAACAAAGGAAAAGAAGTTGAGAAGAAGTGAGTTACACTACAACAAGAAACAACAAAAGGAAGAAGTGAAGAGAAATGAATTTACACTATAACAAGGAAGTAAAAGCAAATGAAAGCACAAGTAAATTGAAAGAAGGAAGAGAAGTAGTACTCGTATTAGCTTGTCACCCTTCAAATACAACACTTACACACTCTCTCTCTCTCTTTCACTCTAATGGCTAAAACTAAAACTAGAAGAAGCAAACTAAAGTAACTACAATTCCTAGCAATAAAATACAAATTACAACTCTATTCTCTGGATCTCCTTCAACTGAAGACCCCTGGGGGGTATTTATAGGCACCAGGGAAAGGGGGCCACGTGGGTGACCCGAGGCCAGAAGCGCAGGCGCACGCGCCCAAAGGGCAGCGGAAACGCGGCCAGGGCCGCGTTTTCGCGGCCCTGCCAGGGCGGCACGCGCCTGGCTTCGGGCAGAGTGTCACCCAGTCTGTCTTCTAATGCCTTGATCTTTTGGATTTACGATTTGATGTCCTGGGCTGACAAAATCTTTACTCTAAAGTCAATGGCTACTTGGTAGTCTTTTAATCACCAATTAAATTGTGATTTAGGTCTTTTTCTTCATTTGCACACCATGGACCTAGGATCAAGCAAGCAAGGTTTTATTAGCAAAATTTTACATGAAATAAATATGAGAATGTGATGAAAATTATGCAAAATTAGAGACTAATCATCGATCTATTCATGAAAATCATATATGTATTCTTTGAAAATTCAAAACCGGTTAAACTGAAACCAAAAACTATTTATCTTTTGTGTGTGTATACTTGAGCATATCAATACTAGTTTATCTTTACACAAGATCTAAATGCAAAACTAAACTAAACAAACTGAAGTCTTCTTGTAGAACTCCTTTTCTAAACCGATTCGATCCTAATACAATCCAAAGAGCATGACTCCAACCGAGTGCTAGATGCGATCTTGACGCACGAACTCTTGAATCATCTTGTGTTAGCTCCAAAACTGGCTTTGAATTTTTTGTGAAAACTAATCACCTACTAAGATCTTGATCAATATTTGAAACTTATTAAACACAAAACCATTAATAAACTAACATTCATAAGTTAGTCATCATTAAAACTAAGGTGAAAGGCCTCTGGGCCAACAATCTCCCCTTTTTGATGATGACAAAACTTATAAGGTTATATATGCATAGATTAAGAATAAGCTTCATAGAAGCTCCCCCTTAACTTATGCATAATCAATAAACATATAAATATATGCAATGTAGTTCAAGATATACATACATACATACATACATACATACATACATACATACATATATATATACATACATATATATATATATATATATATATATATATATATATATATATATATATATATATATATATATATATATATATATAATATATATATATATTATATATATATATATATATATATATATATATATATATATATATATGCATAAACACTTAATGAAACATACATATATAAACCTAAATCTTTCTCCCCCTTTTGTCACTCATCAACAAAGGAGTGAAGACAATCAAACAATACCAACAAAACATATTTTGAAACAAAATTTTGATACCAATAATAAACAATCAATTGAAAGAAACCAATTGAAAGTAAAACAACCTTTTTACTAATTAAAAATTAAACATTCTTTTTACCAATTGATATCAATAGAAATGCATGATACCAATTGAAAGTAAAAACCAAATTTTTAGATAAACACTAAAACTATTATGAAATATAGATACTAAATTTAGAATAATACCAATTTAAGATTATTAATACCAATATTGAAAATGTTAGCATATGCCAAAACAAAGTATTTTTCATCATAAAGAGTGGAAGTAAGATATCAATTGAAAATAAAATCAATTAAAAGATAAAACAAGAATTTTCTCCCCCTTTATAAAATACTAATAAAAATAATGCATAAGCTTGTATAAGATATCAATTGAAAAATAATTGACATTAAGGACTCAATCAAGCTTAGAAAGAAATAATTTGTATTAAAAATATATGGCATATATGTTTAAAGCTCAAGAAAAACATTTATATGTATGTATCAGAGCAAAATAATTTAGATATGATCCATACATATATAGAAAATATGAGTATGCAAAACTAATTTTCATTAAAAATTATGTATATCTCATAACTGAAGTACATTTTGATATCAATTGTAGGTGAAACATGAAGTATGTTTTGATACCAAAAAAAATATCAATTGAAATCAATGCATAACTTGTAGATATACCAATAAACATTTAGAATTAAATCAAGCTTAATATAAAACTTTTGTGCTTAAGTAAAATATATGACATTGCAAAATAAGCACAATCTAAATCATATATATGTATGTATGAAAATGGAAATACCACTTGAAAATTGGTGTATATATATATAAGAAAACGAAATATGAGTATACAAAAGGAATCTTCATTGAAATCGTGTATATCTCATACCAACCACCCTATTCATGCACATGTTAAATAGATTTTTAATGTAAGGGTATATAAGGCATGATCGCCCATCCAACCGCCCTTAGGTTGGTAGGGGTTTCAAAAATATTTTAGCATATTTGAAAACTCTACCAAATTGAAGAATAACGAAATTAGTTTAATGATAATTTTGAAAACTAGTATGAAGTCCTTCAAGTAAGAAATAAAACATAAATGTATCTATGAAATATGAAAAGCACACGAGAATCGATACTCAAAAAGTAATAAAGCATATATATAGATTCATGAAACAAAAATCATGATTAAACAAAAGATATATAGAATGTACAAAAATCATATAATCAACAAAATCATGAAAAGCTCAATTGAAATGAAATTATCAAAACTTCAAAAAAAAAATTTATTTTTATCAAAATCAAAACAAGCTTCTTGATATCTGTATGTTTTGTCGAAACTAAAAGTATACATATATATCCCAAATATAAACGAATCCATAAAAGAATATTACATGAAAAATAAGTGACTCTAAGATAGACATGTATATCTATTAGTTTTAGACAAAATTAACATATACATGAAGCTAAACACATTTTTATGAAAACATGTACAAAAATAAGGAATACAAGTTAGGATGCAAGAACCATCAAAACAAGATTATATAAATACATGAATGAGTACAAATGACCAATAAAGAACAAATATATAATAATCAAATGTGGCTCACTAGTTGTACAAGTATAAACACAAGTTTTAATGAAAGTTCCATCTAAACATGTAATCAAAACATGAAGTGCAAAACATAAACAAACATGATCATTAGGTTAAATGCACGTGATATTTGAAGTAGGATATATATATTAGTTAAATAATAGTGAGAACACAAAAATATGAATCCATATGAACATGGGTGTATCTCAAAGATTATCTATGTATATCACTTGTCTAATAGCATTGCATTTAACATAATGAACATTGAAATCATGACATGCTAAAAACATTAATATAAAAGCATATAAACATAAATAGGGAATTAGAGATAGTTACCAAAATCAATAACCAATCTCTAGGTCTTCAAACCAAGGTGATCTTTCCACCAAACATCCCTTGAAAGTGATGCATCTAAAAATATGATCTTTAGGCTTGGATCGTATCCACCATCAAGGCACCAATACCCTCACGTCAAATAAAGTAAGGGTGACTTTTGGTACCCATATCATTTTCGGTCCAAGGGGTTAGCACCTTTCCTAACCCAAACAAACATATTTGTAAAATTTGAAATATTTATTCTATCATAACAAAATTTTATAGGGTGGCCCGTACGTCTACAATGTGTACAAGTGTAGATATAAGGTACATATAATCATGTGTGCGAGCATTATGAGAATGTGTATGCCGTGTTTTGTGTGCAAGAATATATGGTGCACGTTTCTTGCGAAACATGGATTCCAATTTCTTGTGATTCATAGCACATTAGTTTAAAGTAGAGGCCAAACAATTGGCAGTTTTCTTCAATATGCAAATATATTATCAATTTTCGAAGAAGAAGTGGAGCATGCAATTTTATCAATTGGAGATATAACAATAGAATCAAGACAAGAATGGGAAGCCAAATCATTTTTCAAAGAAATATTTTCCTTTGAAATCAATTCCAATTCTTTTGAAATTAAAACAATTTTGTTTTTCAAAGAATCATTTCTTTTAAAACAAAATCAAGTTTTGAAGACAAAACCTCATTTTCCTTCAAAACATGATCAAAATCATTTTTATTCTTTAAAAACTCATTTTCTTTTAAAACAAGGTCAAGTTGGATTTTTATGTATCTCTTTCTTTTGAAAACTCAACCTCTCATCCAAAACCAAGTTTAGTTTAGAAAACAAATTCTTATTTTCTTTTTTTAAAACAAGGTCAAGTTGGGTTTTTAATGTATCTCTTTCTTTTGAAAACTCAACCCTCTCATGCAAAATCAAGTTTAGTTTAGAAAACAAATTCTTATTTTCTTTTTTTTAAATCTACTTTTTTAAAAGTTTATATTTATTTAACAAGTTTTCACAAAATAAGGAAAGTTCTTCATTTAAAGCATGAGCATCCATAGCATTATCATCACATGAAGAACTAGCACTATCATCTAGCTGAGTATCTGATTTTACCTCAAGGGAGTCAATCCCTTGAACCATGAACCAAGCTTGGTCGGACTCATCTCCACTAGATTCTTTCTCTAAAACATGTGCCATTTGTACCTTTGGAGAAGTCAATGTGTTCCACACTGCAAAAGCGGAGTCACAATAAGAAATCATAAAAAATTGTTCTTTACTAAGTGCGTGCCTAAGTGCTACTAAGGCTTGTGCATTAGCCTCTATATGCTTGTCATTACCAAGATAAGATTTTTTAGTAGTGGCAAGGTAAACATGCAATCCTAGGGTTTTAAGATATGCACTCATCTTAAACTTTTACATATCGATGTTGGAAATATCGTAAATGGGAGGGGTAAGGAAATTCATGAGTATATAAACTATATGTGTGCAAATACAAATCTAGATTAGTTAATTAAGGTCTCACTCCTAGGTGGCTAAATCGAGGAGCGTAGGCTCTGATACCAATTGAAATGCACCTATAGGGGGTGAATAGGTGTACTTGCTAATCTAGGACAAATGATACGGAATTTAAAACTTAATTGCAAACACACTATGTGTAACCAAGAGTGAGCCCTAATTCCCCGTAAAGGGCTCTAGAACTACTCCTCTAGATTCCTCTAAATTAAGAGTTGATGTGCTTTAATAAGCTCTATTAGTTGAACACAAGTGTGGACACACACAAACAATATCTAGCATATGAATATGAACAATGTAAACCAATATAAAATATAAGAGAGATAGAGTTGAGAGATAGTGAATCAAACGCAAACACCAAGATATGTTTCGTGTTTCGAGCCACTGCTCTACGTCCTTGCCTTCACAGAGAAAAATTCCACTACGTCCACATAGGACCTTCCACAAAGGGACCTCCACTGAGGAATTACAACTCAACACCTGGAGTACACAACTCCTCTCTCCAACACAAACACCTCTACACAAGAGGTAAGGTACAAAGCCAAAGTAAAGAAAAAGTTTATAACTTGGTGATCCAATGATCACAACCGCTCTTTTGGTGATCTTGAAAGATCACAAACAATTTTTCTCATAAAAATAAGATCTTATAGATAGGTATTGAATTGATAGATCAAGTGTGAGAAAAACAAACTGCTTTGGAAAAGAAAACACAAAGAAAACACTTAGAAAAAACGCTTGATTAGATATAGAAATTTTGGACAAGAACTAGAATCCCAAAACTTGTTTTCTTTTGAATTTTCAAAAATTTTGAAATAAAATAAAGATATAGACTTTTAGCACTAAAACGAGTTTTTTAAAACTTGCTGAAAATACTTGAGAAGATGAGAAAAATTGTTGTTAAAAATCTTAGTTAAAACTGGCCTCAAAGGATCCATATTTATAGGGTTTGAAAATATAACCGTTGGGGTTCAGAACAGGTCAGAAATGACCTGCCGGTCGACCACCCAGTCGACCGGCCATTTCTGACCGTTGGGGCTGTCGGTCAACCGGTCGGTCGATCGCTCCAAGGCAATTTGCATGTCGGTCGACCGCCCAGTCGATCGAGGCCAGAACCAGAAAGTGAACTCTCTGATCGATCGACCGGCCCTAGGCCAAGGCAAGTTGTGCACGTCTGTGCACATCGGTCAACCGCCCGGTCGACCGAGCTCAGGTCCGGTCGACCGCCAGAGGTCTCAGGCTGGGTTTAAAGGTTTAAAAACTTGATCTTTTTAATACCTATAAAATCTCATAAAATCACATAAAATCCACAAAAATAAGTTCTTATAAATATTTGAAGAACAAATATGTGTAACTAAAATTCAACACGTATTTCAAATAATTGAATTATTTTTGTGATATGAAAATTTAACTTTAACCAAAAACGGTATTTTCTAAAACTTAGATTTTGAAATAAAAATCCTTTTTCTTCAAAACTTGTATAAATACAAAAATATGATATAGAAACACTTTTGAAGCATATTGTGTATGGATAAAATCCAATACACATATAAAAAATATATCTATATTTTTGGCATTAAATCCAAAACTAAGTTTTGTTAAAAGCAAATCTTAAAATCATGAATTAGAATGATCAAATTAAGTTTTTAGTCAATATGGAATATAGATGTATATGGATGATATTCAATATACATTAAACAATGTAAAACTTCTTTTGATTCGATTTATACATGAAAAACATATATGTATTCTTTGAAAATTCAAAACTGGTTAAACCGAAACAAAAAACTATTTATCTTGTATGTGTATACTTAAGCATATCAAAACTAGTCTATTTTTACACAAGATCTAAAAATAAAACTAAATTAAACAAACTGAATTCTTCTTGTGAAACTCCTTCTCCAAGCCGACTCGATCCAAACGCGATTTAAAGAGTTTGACTCCAACTGAGTACTAGATGCGATCTTGACGCACGAGCTCTTGAATCATCATGTGTTAGCTTCAAAACTGGTTTTGAATTCTTTATTGAAGCTAATCACCTACTATGATCATGATCAATATCTGAAACTTATTAAACACTAGATCATTAGTAAACTAACCTTTATAAGTTAGTCATCATAAAAACTAAGGTGAAAGGCTTCTGGGCCAACAAATCTGACCACTATCGGAATCACCACCTTAAGCTAATATTTTCCTTCCCTTTCTTCTTTTTCATGCATTTATGCATTCATTCATACATTGATGACAATGCATGAGATAGGTGTGGGGGAGGGTTCTAACTTAACATAGTTTTCTTTTATTTAAAAAAATTAACATTTTTCTTTGCTTTTAAAAACTTTTTGAAAAAATAAAGAATATTTTGACCTTATTTTTGTAAGAATTTAAGTTAATTTTAAGGAATTGGAGAATCATAACTAGGATTTCTTATATTTGGTCAAAATAAGATTATTTGTTTAATTTTTAGGGTTAGGAAGAAAATTTAGAAAAGTAATTTAGTCATAATTTTTACCTTAATGAAATATGCATACTTTATACACTTACACACTTAAGGTTCAAAAACAAAGATTCTTATGCCTTATAAAAAAAAGAGAAAGAAAATGAAAAGAAAAAGAAAAATATATATATAAAAATCCACTGATTAAGATCGGTATTAGTGCCTCATAAAGTATGAGTATTCACGCCTAAAAATGATCCATATTATAAATAAAACTCTTAGTTTTGTAGCCTTATTTGCTCGAGTTCTTAAGTTCTTGGGGTGTTTTCTCACCTGGTTCTTTAAGACGGTCTAGTTTGAAGTCACCGACCAAAGGCTCGTTACATGGGCAGATTAGAAAGCCTAATAGAACTAAAGGATAATACCACTAAAATAAATGAAAAAAATAAGGCATAAGAGTTAAAGTTGAAGAACTTGAGTCAAAATTTCACTGTCACAAAGGTGCATATGACTTAGGGTAAAATAATAGACTAAATAAGAAATATAATTTGACTCCTTAGCTTGATTGATAACAAGTTTTTGATAGAGACTAAGTTTAGGAATGAAAAATTTTACTTTCTCATAACTTATAGATTGCTTAATTCTTATAAAAATACTTCAAATATTTTCTCTCTTTGTCCAAATGCTTTTTCGAAAATACTAACATTTTGTTTCTTCTTTATGGATTTTGTGGGTGTAATCTACTAAAAATTCTCAGAAGACAAAACTCGTCCTCTAGGGGTAACCTAAAGGTTTAATGGCTTGTTGTATATACTAAGTGCAACCGTGATTCCTACGAAAGTGTGTTACATTAGGTTAGCACTATTTTTTGTTTTGCTCGAGGATGAGCAGAAGATATGTATAGGGGTGTGATTATACACATTTATTACATATCTATTATTACATTCCTACATCCATCTTGTAATAAATCCTGTTAATTTCTTATTTTAATGTCTTATTTTGTATGTTTGTCTTAATGAGGGGAGAGAAGATAAGACCCAATAAAAGACAGTTAAATTCTGATTTAATTGAATCTATTTGATTAACTAAAGATAAAGTCAAATAATTACAGTTAAAATTGGATTTAGAAGAATCAATTTGGTTAGCTTGAAGAATTAAGGAGATAGAGGCAAATCCAGAAGTCCAAAGGCAATCCTATCAATATACAAAAGGATATCTAAAGGATTGGGATGTACATTCAGAAGATTCAAAGAGACAAGATACAATCTAACTGAAAATCAAGGGATAAATAAAAATTTATCTCTAACCTTATCAGAAGATCTTTTCTATTGGGTAAGAGATTTTGCCCCTATCTTCTTACGCTCTCTTATCCAGTTTTAGCTATAAATATCTGCATTTCTGAAGGCAAAGGGGCACCACTCCAGCAAAGTTAGATTTTAGGCTAAGTTTTTAGCCTAGTTTAGTGTAGATTTTTGTTTTTCTTTTCATGTAATTTCTATTTTTATTCATATAACTCAGAAGAGAGAAGAGTTTCATGTAAATCAGAGGAGAGAAGAGTTTCATGAGAGAATGAGAGTGAAGGCTGTACTGAGAGTGACACTGGTGTAAGTATTCTTCCCTTCTTTCATCGTTACTTTATTTAATCAAAAGTTGCATTCTTGTTCTTCATTTTTGCTTTTCTTCTACTTTCTTCTGAGGAGCTTGTGAATCCAAATGACTTTGATAGCCTCGAATCTAACTTGACCCTGCAAGTGCCATTGATGGCTTATGGTGATGGATAGCCATTTCTAAATTAGTTTTAACTTGCACCTTTATTTAATAGTTTAGAATGGGAATGTGGAAGATCCCATACGCCATACTTCGATCGCCTTCAATTCAAGCTTAATCATTGCAAAGGATCAAAGGTAAGCAAGCGCTAAAGAGGAAAGTAAGTATTTTAGTTTTCTTTCTTTTCATTTCATAGTTAGAAATACTTTCAAAAATAACTCCTTCTTTACTCCTTTTCATTTCTTTTTAACTTAGTTTTTAAAACATCTTCAATCACCATCTTCTTCTATCTTTCATTTTCTCCACTTAATATAGATTTATATTTATTTTATTTTAAAAAACAAAGAACTTTTTTAACCATTTTCATTAACTTAAAAGAAACTTACTAAAAGCTTCTAACGCAGTCCCTCCTTGTGGATCATGACCCGCATAGCCACTTGCTATCGCGATAGAATTGAGCACCTAACACTATTTATTCTTAAGTTTAGAAAATTTTGTATTTTCTATGCTGGTAAAACCTCAACCAATAGCCACCATTGTAAGCTTCCTCAAATTATAAGAACTCCCTCTCTCTCTCTCTCTCCCCCCGTGATTTTTCTCTTTTAGGTTTTCACGTAAATTTTTGTTGTCCTCTAGTTTGGTCTTTGCAATTTATTCTTTAATTCTTTGCAAATTGATGCATGGATAACTCCTCCTAGAATTACCCACTGTATTTTGCTATAAGAATATAGATACACATATGATAATAAGCATATCAACTTCATATCTGATCAGTGCACCCCTGCTTGAAGAGGTTGGTCCTAGATTTAAAGGCTGCTAATATGCACTTTTTTATAAAAAAAAATTAAATAAACATTTTAACTTGGGTGTTAACTGGATCAAATTGCTCCAGCCTAATTTGAAATTTGCAAATTAGACTAATGAGATTTGAAACTGTGACTTCTCACAATTCACTCGCACCGCTTTATGCTTCTATCACAATTTTGAGTAAGTTTTGAAATGCCACTAGATCCCAACAAATTAAAAAAAAAAAAAAAAGAAAGAAAGAAGAAGAAAACCAAGAGAAAGAAAAGAAAGAAAAATTGAAGGTTTTTTTTTTTTTTTTTTTGTCATACAGGTAGGGCCTACCTCACCATCTCTGGGTGCATGTAGACGGGTACGTTCACATTTTGCGTCCCCATAAATCTCTCGAAGTCCACGGATCATTCGTGGCTCAATCTTTCCTTGGCTTGCTCTCACTCACTCTCTCTCTCCCCCCCTCTCCCGCATATAATCAATACTTCCATTGTTGTTTCTTGTAGGAGCTCTCCCTCTTCCTTCGGATCTCGGTGAGTCTCTCTCTCATTGCTCTCTCTCAGGAACTCCACAGATCTCACCAAAAAATCTCAATATTTACCAAGTAATTCTTCTCTCTTGGATCTAAGCACCAGCAACAAAGTCAGACTCGATCTGTTCATCTCTAGACCTGTTCTCTCTTTGGCGATCTACTGCTTGCTAATTTTAGTTGCGAAAAGGGTTGTTTTTTTATCTTTTTTGGTTGTTGTTGAGGTGTAGGTTGAAAGAGGATGGCGCAGATTTTGCTCCACGGGACGCTGCACGCGACCATCTTTGAGGCGGATTCGTTGTCGGTGAGGAACTCCGCTGGCGCTCCCAAATTTCTCCGCAAGGTATTCTTTTTGTTTTGTTTGGTTTGATTCCAATGATTAATTTTTTCAACAGTGATGCTTTTAGAGTAGTGATTGGGTTGGTTGTTTTAGGTGAAGATTGGAGATAACTGGATCGAAATTTCCAGTAAAAGTGTCTTTTTGGTCTTCATACTGATGAGTTGTTAATTCTGTTAATAATGAAAAACATGTTGAATTAACTCAATCTGACATGTGAGATCATGTGCAAATGTGTTTGCCCAAATGCAGGATTTTGAGTGACGGAGAGTGAATATGGTAACAGTATTGTAACATATTATGATTCAAATGTAAAGAGTGTTTAAAACAACTTCTTTTATGTGATCGAAATAAGATATCTTTAAACGAGTGATTAAGGGATAAGAACGAGTGGTGACCTCTGAGGTTCTGAGTGCTTCCTTTCTTATTTGCGGTCAATTTGGATCTGGAGATCACAGGAACAAACGTCAACTCTAATATATGATATTGAAGTTTAAAACTTGATGGACAGCTCATGAAGAGTTTAAAACTGAAATAGACCAACTACATCTTTCATGCTTTTTGAGGATACGTTACAGAGCTTTATACATGAACTTAAGAATATGCGCTTAATTTTGAACAAAATTGAAAATTGAAACCATGCAGAATCCCACCTGTAGTGCTTGTTATAGCGCCTCAACCTGAAGCAGTTCCAATTAAAGCGGGAGTTTAGCGGGCTTTTATAACAACTGATGGCATAAAGCTTGACTCAAAATGTTTAGCAATAAGATGAAAAATACAATGTAATTTGAAAATAGATGATACTTAATGCCTTTCTCTGAGTCGCTGACACTGTAAATATGCTTGTGCTGCTGCATTTCGTACTCACAGATAAGAAACTTCAGTAAGATCATACCTTTGTTCTTTGTATTTGGAGGATGTATTTAAAAAAAAATGTATATTATTATATTTTTGTCAAAATATTTGAATTTCGTTGATGCCTTGACTTGTTAAGAATCCATTATGTGATGTTTTCTATTTTTCGATTGGTAGTTCCATTCATATTTGAATGTTGAACGGTAAATTAATAATTATTTTCTCTTTTGGCAGAAATGCTAGTACATTTACAATGTTATTGCCGAACAAAGCGCTGAAATGTGACTCTTTTATATAGATAGTAAAGCTAGAAAGATTTTCAACTTCTTGTGAGTTTTGTAATCTATATCATTTATAAGCTGGTTCATTTCCTTCTCCGTGCCCTGTGTAATTTTAAGATGAGAGGTTTTGTGGCTCTAGTTTTTGCTTTCCTACATTATATTCTTAGTGGTATAGGTTTGCACTTGTTGAATTTCTGGTTCTAGTTGAGTTTGATTTTGGTTTCTTGTCTGTGTATTTCTTGCCTGTGCATGCCAATTAGAAGCCTTTGACTGGACTTGCAATGTAGATATCATCACTCTGGCTTGTTTGGATATATGCCATAGTATTTAAAATATTATCTCATATGCTGAAGATAAACTTTTTTTTGTAATTGCTCTGCTGATATGCTTTCTTGTTCTTTACCTATGACATTATTTACATGTAGCGGTCTTAAGTTTTTGAGTGTTTGATCTTCGTATATCACCATTGGTGTTTTCTGATCATTAGTCTATCATTTTCTTTTTCTAAATATTATCAATTTGTTTACAGCTTGTTGAAGGTGTTGAAGATGTTGTTGGTCTTGGCAAGGGATCTACCAAACTTTATGCCACTATTGATCTAGAAAAAGCCAGAGTTGGTAGGACGAGATTGATTGGAGATGAGCCTGTTAATCCCCGTTGGTACGAGTCTTTTCACATCTACTGTGCCCATTTGGCTGCAAATATCATCTTCACTGTGAAGTTTGACAATACTATTGGAGCCTCCCTAGTTGGTAGGGCTTACCAGCCCGTCGAGGAGATCCTAAGTGGAGAGGAAATAGATAGATGGCTCGAGATATGTGATGAAGACCGTAGCCCTTTAGATAGTGGGGCTAAAATCCACGTGAAACTCCAATATTTTGATATTTCAAAGGACCGCAATTGGTCAAGAGGTGTATGCAGTGCAAAGTATCCTGGGGTTCCTTACACATTTTTCTCAATGAGACAGGGGTGCAAAGTATCACTGTACCAAGATGCCCATGTCCCTGACAATTTCATTCCCAAAATTCCTCTTGCCAATGGAAGTTACTATGAACCTCACAGATGTTGGGAAGACATCTTTGATGCAATTAGCAATGCTCAACATCTAATTTACATAACTGGTTGGTCGGTATACACTGAAATCACTCTGATAAGAGATTCTAAAAGGCAAAAGCCAGGAGGAGATGTTACTCTTGGGGATCTACTCAAGAGGAAGGCCAGTGAAGGCGTACGGGTGCTTATGCTTGTTTGGGATGATCGTACTTCAGTGGGGTTACTAAAGAAAGATGGCCTCATGGCGACTCATGATGAAGAAACCGCGAATTACTTTGAGGGCAGCGATGTGCACTGTGTTTTGTGCCCCCGAAATCCCGATGATGGAGGAAGCATTGTTCAGGATCTGCAGATTTCTACCATGTTCACTCATCATCAAAAGATTGTCATTGTGGACCATGAGATGCCTACCAGGAATTCTCAACAGAGGAGGATCGTTAGTTTTGTTGGTGGTATTGATCTTTGTGACGGGAGATATGACACACAATTTCATTCCTTGTTCAGGACCCTGGATACTGCTCACCATACTGATTTTCATCAGCCGAATTTCGCAGATGGAGCTATTACGAAAGGTGGGCCAAGGGAACCTTGGCATGATATTCATTCCCGTCTAGAAGGACCAATTGCTTGGGATGTCTTGTATAATTTTGAGCAACGATGGAGGAAGCAGGGGGGTAAGGATCTTCTCATACAGCTCACAGATCTCTGTGACGTCATCATTCCACCCTCGCCTGTCATGTTCCCCGAGGACAGAGAAACATGGAATGTCCAGTTATTCAGATCCATTGATGGTGGAGCTGCCTTTGGTTTCCCTGAGACACCTGAGGATGCTGCGAGAGCAGGGCTAGTTAGTGGAAAGGATAACATCATTGACCGGAGCATTCAGGATGCTTACATTCATGCCATACGCAGGGCAAAGAATTTTATCTACATTGAAAATCAGTACTTCCTTGGTAGTTGTTTCGGATGGAAGGCTGATGACATCAAGCCTGAGGACATTGGGGCCTTGCATCTGATCCCCAAGGAGCTCTCATTGAAGATTGTTAGTAAGATTGTAGCTGGGGAACGCTTTACTGTTTATGTTGTTGTTCCAATGTGGCCGGAGGGTATTCCTGAAAGTGGGTCAGTTCAGGCAATTTTAGATTGGCAGAGGAGGACTATGGAAATGATGTATACCGATATTATAGAGGCACTCCAAGCCAAGGGAATCACAGCGAACCCCAAAGACTATCTCACCTTCTTCTGCTTAGGGAATCGGGAGGTGAAGAAGGACGGAGAATACACACCAGAGGAGCAGCCAGAGCCTGACACAGATTATTTCAGAGCTCAGCAGGCCAGGAGGTTTATGATTTATGTGCACACAAAGATGATGATTGGTAATTAACTCTTACACGCTTATTACTAAGAAAAAATGGCTACCGCATATTTCTGATTTGTTATTCATTCGTTTATGTTTTGATTGTTTAATTGTGATTCAACTTAGTCCGTGAATAGTCTTGCACCTCAAGATCTGTTTTTAAGTTTTGAAACAAGCTAAGTTGTTGTGCATTTAGTTTGAACAGAAGCTTCAGTGCTTAGTCCATTCTGGCTCTGTCATTGGTCTTTGTTTGGTTGTCTATTATTTAGAATTGCCTTCCGTTGTTATTATTTCAGATCATCAGCTTTATGATTTAATAATGAAAGCTCAACCATACTTAAGTCAGGGTTCAAACATCATTTCTGATATCACTATTATCAGTTGTCTCATTTCTGGTATCACTATTATAAGTTGTCTCATTTCTTGTATCACTATTATAAGTTGTCTGGATCATTAGCTTAGTTTCTAATATAATGCCTTTTCCTGTTGCTTTCATGAGACTTCTATTATCTAACATATATCTTTTCTTTTTCCATTTTTTTTAATGTCAAAGCACCTTACTTAATCCTACTCTTATCGAGCATAACCAATCCAATCTAACATATATCTTTCCTTTTTCCTTTCTTTTTCTTCTTCTTGTTTTTTTTTTTTTTGAAATTTTAAAGCATCCTCACTTAATCCGACTCTCATCAGGCATAACAAATTCAATTTTGAGAATTGACTTTATTCACTTATTTATATATTTATTAACAAGGGTTTGTTATTCGCTAATGGGCCCCCATCCTTTTGGTTTTCAGTTGATGACGAGTACATCATCGTTGGCTCAGCCAACATCAACCAGAGGTCAATGGATGGAGCAAGGGACTCCGAGATCGCCATGGGAGCTTACCAACCCTACCACCTCTCCACCAGGCAGCCGGCCAGGGGGCAGGTCCATGGATTCCGGATGGCTCTGTGGTACGAGCATCTTGGAATGCTCGACGACCTCTTCCTCCACCCAGAGAGCCTCGAGTGTGTGCAGAAGGTGAACCGTATCGCTGACAAGTACTGGGATTTGTACTCTCAAGAGTCTCTTGAGCGCGATCTCCCAGGACATCTTCTCAGCTACCCAATTGGAGTAACCAGCGAAGGCGTGGTCACAGAGATCCCGGGCATGGAGTTCTTCCCTGACACCAAGGCCCGTGTCCTCGGTGCCAAGTCTGACTACATGCCCCCCATCCTCACCACATAAGCAGTAGCATTCGCGTTACTTGTCGGCTCGTATTTTTGTTTTCTGTTTTCTTTCTTCGTGTTTCTCAACAACAGTAGTACTGTATGTGGGAATAAGCTGAGATATGTTTGTTTGGAAGAACTGGGTAGTACTATCTGTGAGCCATAGTTTCCTGTAGGGTGCTCATTGATGGGTTTGAGATGACGAATAAGTATGAGATTTTTAGCATCGAGAACTTGCTTTCCTTCTTCCAGCGTTTGTGCTTTCGTGAGTGTTTTAATCTTTGGATTCCCTGTGACTGTTTCCTTCTTCTTTCTATTGCCTGCATGAATTTTGTGTATTTTGAGTCCAGGGTTACAGAAAATCTCGTCACAGAATCTGATCATGTATCAAGTTTGTTTTTTGATTCTGATCGTATGCTTACAGTCAACTGGATTACTTTTTTTTCATACAAATGTTAACTGAATTTAGACAGTTTTTGTTTTAGAATCTTGTGTGTGGCTTTAAGTGGAAGAAGTATTTGATTAACACTGAAGAAGAAAGAAAGGACCACAAAAGAAAAGAGAAGATAACATTGGTTAGCCTTCTTGCAATTTTTTAGACTTTTTGAAGATTTTTCTCATGAAACTCTAGCATCTGTTTAGTTTACTGTAATCGGAGCTACAACAAGATTGATTGAAATTTCAAATGCAACAACTGAAATATAAGAAAAAGATTAACATCTCACTCAGTCCTAAATAACTATGAGCCAAGTAACCATTCTTTTTATTGGATTTTGCCTTGGTGTATAAACTTAATATTATCGAATGGTGAAGTGTTGGTCCATTTATCAGACTTTTACTGTACTTTAAGATGAATCATGATCAGAGAATCGAAGGAGAATTCTCATTTTCCGATCAAATCAAACAACATGCACACGCGATTTACACGTTGCTTTGGACCAACATGTTTGAACCGTGTAATTCAAGCCCAATTGAACTTGAATCAGTCTCAATTCAGACTCAGCCCTAACCCGAAGCTAATAATAATTGACTCTGACCAAAGAAAAAACAAAAAATAAAAGTAAACGAGACGACCTTTTCTCGAAAAGTACTGGGCTTTTCCTCATTAGCCCATCAGGCCCATCAATTTATCTCCTCCTAATCTTAATTAATGTTAATAAAAAATTAAGCACTAATAGAATCTGATGCGTTCCCCCATTAAAAAAATAATAAAATAAAAAAAGAGCGCAAAAATTTACGCTAATCTCACCCGCATAAATTTGCACCTCGCTCCTTCGAATATGCTATCGCCTCGTTAAAAATAAATAAATAAATAAATACCAATACAAATAAATAATTTCTCGACTTTCTCTTTCTCGTAATCCCCAACCTCTGTCTCTAATATTCTCTCTCTCTCTCTCTCTCGCAATTCCTATCTCTGTCTCCCATCTTCAATGTCCCAATCTCTTGCTCTATTTATACAGAAATAAATAGATTCAATGCGAAAAAAAATTCACAAATTTATGTAACTAAAATGGGGCGCTCACACTGATTCCATCTCGATTCCCACCAAAAGTCCCCCACAAAAAAAACCCCTAGAAAAGAGAAGAAAAAAGAGAGGGTTCCGGTCCAATTCGGATGCTCTGAGCTCGGATCCGGATCTGATCTGATGTCGGGCGCCGCCGCGGGGCAGGCGGCGGCGGAGCAGCAACGGCGGTCCGGCGGTGGGTGCAACCCAGTGAAGAAGCCCGGGCCCGTGTCGATGGAGCACGTGCTGCTGGCGCTCCGGGAGACGAAGGAGGAGCGCGAGGTGAGGATCCGCAGCCTGTTCAACTTCTTCGACGCCGTGGGCCAGGGGTACTTGGACTACGCGCAGATCGAGGCGGGGCTGTCGGCGCTCAGGATTCCGGCAGAGTACAAGTATGCCAGGGATCTGCTCAAGGTCTGCGACGCAAATCGAGATGGGCGCGTCGATTACCACGAGTTCAGGAGGTATATGGATGATAAGGAGCTGGAATTGTACCGCATTTTTCAGGCGATTGATGTGGAGCATAATGGCTGCATCTTGCCGGAGGAGCTATGGGACGCGCTCGTCAAGGCAGGTAAATGATCGATTTTGTGAGCATTATATCTTGTTCTTTTTGATAATTGTGAGTTGATAACTAGCTAAAATGTGCTCTTATATAATCATTGGATTAAGAAAAAAATTCATATTCGCGTTAACTACATGCTCTGATTGTAACAAAGCAACTAGCAGAAGCATTAGAATTTCAAAATATGTGAAAGTCATAGATTAAAAAGATTTCACATTTGCTTTTGTCGAAAATGTTTGAATGATCAAGTTTATTATGTGATGTTTGGCACAAAGAAACTGGCGGAAACCGGTAGATTAGTATTCCTAAACCATTTTGGAGTTGGGCAAAGTATGGTGGAACTCCAAATTTTGTATTGTAGCTTGTTTGGTAAGCTCTTTTATAGTTAGCCAAATCCCGGTTTCAATCACAAGTTTCTCCACCAAACTGAGGTCTATGACACTTCAACCCGACTAGATTTTATAAAATTCTAAAAAGAATGAAACCATAGTTTGTATTATTTAAACACCATTTTGGAATGACTTAAATGGAAGCTAGTTTGGAGAGCTGGATTACCTAACTAGTCCAAGAAAGTAAGAAACCTAGGAAACCTAGGTTTATTGAAAACTTGAGAAACCAAATTATTAGTTTCTAAGAATTATTTGTTTCTTGAAGAAACTAAGAGATTGGAAATTAGGATTTTCAACCAAAAGAAGATAAATATAAATAAATATGTTGAGTGTAGTAGGCTTTTAAGCTTTTTGAGACGATGATATTTCAGTTTTGATTAAGTGCAGATCTGAAATGTCCTATGTGGCATTTACATGCTACTTTTTTGGGAAATTCAGGAAACCAGGAACTCACACCCTTCCCCCCAAAACTGAAGTTTCAAAAAGATTTTTTTCTTCTAGGTTTCGAGTGTGGCTAGCCAAACATGTCCTTAGAAATCAAGTTTCAAGCTTTCACAAAAAGTACAAAAGGCATGCCTTTTTGAAGCATTAGAACCTTAGCAATAGCATTGACAATTGTCCTGGTCTGTTGCAACAAGTGCTTTTCACAATTTTTCCTTGTTTATGGATTTCATCTCATAAGTCAAGCCAGTTTGCCTTTTGCAGGAATTGAAATTGATGACGAGGAACTTGCTCGCTTTGTAGAGCATGTGGATAAGGATAACAATGGGATTATAACTTTTGAAGAATGGAGGGATTTTCTTCTCCTGTATCCTCATGAGGCAACTATTGAGAACATCTATCAGTATTGGGAAAGAGTTTGCCTTGTTGATATTGGTGAACAGGCTGTTATACCTGAAGGGATAAGTAAGCATGTAAATGCAAGCAAATACTTGATTGCAGGTGGAGTAGCTGGAGCAGCTTCTCGTACGGCTACAGCTCCGCTTGATCGTCTTAAAGTGGTGATGCAAGTGCAGACGACACGAACACGGATTATACCAGCAATTCAGAATATATGGAAGGACGGCCGTTTGGTGGGGTTTTTCAGAGGCAATGGGTTAAATGTGATGAAGGTTGCACCTGAAAGTGCTATAAGATTTTATGTGTATGAAATGCTAAAAACTGCCATTGTAGAGGCCAGAGGTGCAGAGAAGAGTGATATAGGTGTTTCTGGTCGTCTAATTGCTGGTGGATTCGCGGGTGCTGTGGCGCAGACTGCAATATACCCTATGGATCTTGTGAAAACACGGCTGCAAACATATACTTGCTCTGGTGGAAAAGTTCCTAGCCTTCCTAGACTCTCGAAAGATATATGGGTGCATGAAGGACCTCGAGCTTTCTATAGAGGCCTCATTCCTTCTCTTCTAGGAATGATCCCATATGCAGGCATAGATCTTGCAGCATACGAAACATTAAAAGATATGTCGAGAAAATATATTCTTAAAGATAGTGGTAAGAACTTCAGTTTCTGTTGCAATTTCCCCACATCAATTTTCTTTATTGCTTTTATGATATGTCTTATCACAGCCTGAAACTTTTGTATATTATGCAGAGCCCAGTCCTCTTGCCCAACTGGGTTGTGGAATGATATCGGGATCTCTAGGGGCCACATGCGTTTATCCCTTGCAGGTTATTAGAACAAGGTAAACAATGATTAGTAGCTGATTTTTTTTTTTCTTTTGGTATTTGGGGCCAATCACCTGATGCCTAATGCCATTTCATAACTTCTACATCTTGCATAAAGGCTAACATGTGATTAACTTGCAGAATGCAAGCCCAAAACACTAACTCGGCTACTGCATATAAAGGGATGTCTGATTGTTTCCGAAGAACGTTTCAACATGAAGGGTTTTCTGGATTCTATAAGGGGATCTTTCCAAATCTTCTCAAAGTGGTGCCATCAGCAAGTATTACATATCTAGTTTATGAGACAATGAAAAAAAGTCTTTCTCTTGATTAATGGACATTATTTCTTTGCCGGCAGCCATCTCAATTGATATGGCTGACTATAGAGTTTATGATGACGATAAAGAGGATACTGATTTAGTAGGTGATATGAATGTTTCAATTATAACAGCAGTACTTTCTCCTTCAGGACACAAAGTAAAAGGCTACATTACTTTTTTTGCAATCCTCCATGAATCTAATGAGAACTGGACTCCTGAGGGTTACTATCAAGGCTTGACATTGGACACCCAGGTATCTTTTCCTTTTCAATTAGGTATTATTTATATCTGGCACATGAATATAAGATTTGGTATTTGCTTTCTTCTCAAACCTCTGCTGTAATCTCCATTTCTGCTGTATGAATACGCCTCTGTTTTTGCCTGAGATGCTTTGATTGATGAGTTTCTACCTTTTTGTCAGTAATTTGTATCAACACATAGAACCAGTAATCTAGTGCAGGAGACGATGCTGACACATTAGCAAAATGTCATCTTAGATTCACTGTATGTATGAATTTTACTCATGTCCAAGTGTACAGTCACCCATTGCCAAGTTTGTAGTGGATAGTTGTCTGCCAGATTAGTGTAATTTTCACTCTATTTTACATGGACACCAGAAGTTAGATATGTCATGCATAACAATTGATATTTAACATCACATCCATCTAAGCTTGTCATGGCAGTGTGATTAGTTTGTGCTGTCCAAAATCCTGTTCACCTTAGTACTCTAATTAAGTTGATCCACTATTGGCTCTGGAATTAAGAAATGCTAGTTTAAGAAAGACCTGTTACTCTTTTTACTTTTCATTGATTTTGGATGTCCTGTTGATGTCTGTTAAACTTGCAATCTTCTTGAGGGATCTTACCTGCATTTAGCCCCATCACCTATTGACAATATGCTTATAGGCTGGGTTCCAAGGGTTGAAGTCATTCTATTTAGGACATATAATTTGTATACTAGATTACTCCTTGCTGGATTATTGCGGTGAAATGCTCTTTACATTAACTTGATCTCCAGTATGGCTGTCTGGTTCTGTAACCTTCTTTTTTGGCTATTTCTCCTGCATTTTTGTTTGGACATTGGTTTATAGCTGAGACTGGTATGGTCCTTTTTTTCTTTAATGTAGATAATGAGTATTGAAGAATGCAGCGAAGGTCAATTCTCTTTACTCTTTAGCTTTTATTATGCCTCAGATATGACTATAAATCTCTATAAACACCCTTGTCATCTTCCCTCTTTGCCTCGACTCGGATCGTGTCTAGAGGAATTTAAAGGTTGGATCCTCGTTTGCATGACCTTGAGCTCATTGTGTCAACTGATATTGCTGAACGTGCATGGATTATTGATAATCTGACACAGGAAAAATGAGACCTTGAACTCTACGTCATCTTGCTTCCTAGCAGCAATGAGATATCTGGTGTTTCATCGATGATGTTGTCGAGCATTCACCCACCAGTCATGGGCAGATCCAACCAATTTTCTAGTGATAAAGAATATCTTCTTGCCTTCAAGAAGCTGGTGCCACTCGAAAAAAGCCTCAAGATAGTTGTCTAGTTGATGAAGATTTCTAGATTCATGTGGCTATTATAATCTAGTACCTGTAGTTTGACTCCTCAAACATCATCAAAACGGGTCCGTGTTGGAGGACTAATAATTGGTTGGGGAAAAGGGTGTAACTAAAAGTGTTGCAGGAATAGCATGAGAAGCTTGTGGTGTTGGAGCAAGAAGCGTTTCTTGAGTTGACTTCTAAAGATTGTCAGACCTCTTAAGGTTAGAGACTCTCTCTTCAAAAAAATAAACATTATATGATTCAGTGCGAGGGAATAGTGAATTCCCCTTCTTGTGGGCATAAAACAATAGAGAAAGTTGAAAGAGAGAGCATAGAACGATGCTTTGATACCAGAATGGTGTACCCAAATAGTTAGTTTTGCAATATGGGAAAGATACTGATTTTTTTTTAAATGGAAAGATTTGTGAGGTTTTGCTGGCTGTTATCTTGTAGTCTTTTTTGAGGGCGCCGGGGGGGGGGGGGGGGATATTCCAAACGAAACAAACAATTAATCCATTAGACTTCCAAACTGATTACAACTCTCCAAATTAGCTTATTTATATGTTTTGTATGTTACAGGATAGAACAAAATATCACAGTTCTAACAAATTAAACAAATTAGACAAGATTTAGTCTTAAAATTACTTCACAAAGTAACCCTGTTTTAAATATCGGCCGATACGGTCGAGATATCGTCCGATACCTCTTTTTTTTGCCTGTTGCCGATAGGATATGGGGAAATCGTTCGCCATATCGTTTGCAGCAAAAAAACGGCCGATATTTGAAATATCGGCCGATAAATCGCGCGATATTGGCCGATAAATCGTCCGATATATCACCCGATATGAAATAACTTATTTATTGCACGACTGCGTGCAAATGTGCATTGTTTTTTTACTCTCTGCAAGCATATTACATCATTTTTATTAGGTAGATGATATGTATGACTCTAAATCAACTCTTAATTATCAATATTTCATTATATATAGTGTCTAATATGAACGCCCGATATGCGCGCGTATCCCCGATATCTCCCCCGATATCCGATACCCGATATGAAAAAACCCATCCGATACGATTCCGATACCGTTATTTAGAACCTTGCAAAGTAAACATAGGAATTCATGCCACACATAAAAAACATACATGACAATCATAGGAACAACAATTGCAACCAGAGATAAACCTGCAAAGCATGAAACACTCAATAGGAAGATGTATGCACATAAAATTCTTCGTTCTGGTTAAGGATAGGCTCCATTTGCAACCCTATGCTGACATGCTCATTGTCTTGCACTTCTCCGTATTATATTTGTTTGTAGACATTTGCAAAGGATACAGTTCTGAATAGGACATCTGGAATGACTTTTTCTATGTAGCATGGACACTTCTATCATGAAGCCGTGTCATATCAGACACACATATCGTGTTTATTTTTTAAGACTTTGTCACGTGTCGGCGTTTTGTACCCATGGTGGTGTAGCCGTGTCCATGCAACTGTTCGTCTCTGCAAGAGTCTTGAATTCCTTCTAGATTGGGTTCTGGTATCCACTAACGCTAGCTTCAGAGAGATGCCAATCTTCAAGAAAGTGACATTGCCATTTGTGTATCACCACGTGGTATCAGAATTTGCACCACACAGAATATTTACAATATCATAAACAATTTAGAATCGTATTATTGTCATTTACATTTCTGAGAAAAATAAGCTAGTACATGGAAGTTCTGAATATAACATCTCATGTTTCTCCGACGGGTTTTGTACGCCAATTGGTGTCATACTACTGCGACAGTGTGATAGATGTGGAGGTCAAGCTATATCATTCGACAAGAAGGTTGCAATCATTTCTTGAATAAAATAATGACTAATTCAATTTCCAACATCTCCTACACTCTTAGAGAAGTAGAAAGAGGAAAAGGGGTGGGGTGGGGTGGGGTGGGTGACTTGCGCACAGAGTGATGAGTGATAGACTGCCTTTTGGAGGGAAACAGGTGGCAATAAAGTTCTTCTGTTGGCATGTCATCATAGGCAAATAAGTCGTAACAAGGTTTGTGTGCATTACTAGTTGTCATTACTCCCTTGCTTAAAAGAGAGTGTCCTGTAATCATATATTTTAAGGTTGCGTGATGAATTAAATTATGGTTCACTTAATGCTCATATTGAAACTAATCTTCCCACCGCCCATCTTGTTTGTGTGCACATACAAATTTTATTTGATTAAATCTAGCTCAAATGTGGACAAGTTGAGGGCATGGGCTTGTCAACATTGTACTAAGAAAGAGAAAATGAGGAAAGTTATTTCATGTATAATAAAAATTAAGTTAATCACGATCTAATCCTTTAAGATACATTGTTGATTCATTTTTGTTAACTGCTATTTGCCACTAGGGTATATTTATGAAACAACCCAAATGCACTAGATCATGTTGGGGATATGCAAAGGGCATGGTTAATATGTAATTTTCTCATAAACAGAAAGGTATACATACCAAAATCTTTTTCAAGAAACTAATTCAAGGACTGGATGCAACGACGTCACTGGCATTGTTGTCATCATCCTCACTGTTACCGCTATCAAAACTAGCTTATTGACATGCACGTGTTAAGAAAAATAAATCAATATCTTGATGAGAAGAAATTTAGAGGAAAAACTATTTAGATAAAATTAAGAGGCTAAATATTTAATATATTTTCAAATTAAAATTGTAGGATTCATTAATGAGTAGTCAAATATTTAATTAAATAATATTTAATTTGAATGATATATTAAATGTGGCATGGAAATAAAGCTATTAAAGAGTTGGACTGATAATAATAACATGCAATGAGAGACTAATTTATAGTATGATATTAGTTGTAAAATAATTTTATAGTTTTTTTATTTGTTAAACATGTAAAAAGAGATATAAGAGTAGACCTGAGGCAACTGTCAGGGACTTTAGAGTTTGCATTATGATAGTAGAGAGATGGGTTTACCTGTGCAACACAACTCTTTGACATGGTTTCATTGAGAGATTTCACAAATTCTTGCGAACTGACATCAACCTCTGACTTGATACTGGGTAACATATTCCACAGTGAAACTAATCCCATTCTCAAAGCACTAGAAACCATGTAGGGGTGGTTGCTGTTTCATCTGTCCTGTATATGCATTTTAATAGCATTACGTTTGATATACCTGCGTAATGTATAGAAAATGAGCTATTATTTATTCTGCATCTCCGATGACATTCTAGTCAAATTTATAATAAGTTTCCCAATTATCTACAATATGCAGGAATAAAGAGCAAAACGTCACATGTCTAACTGGGGTTGTTTGTTAAGAATGAATGCCTTAGGTGTGCCTGGGCTCTGTTTTGAAATTTCAATCTTTAGATGTACCAATGAATAGCTGGCACACAAATGCAAATGATGTGGGAAGCTTTCTTATCTGAGAACAAACACTTCTATATTTCCTTGTCCAATCTTGTATGGCGTTGCTATCATAATCTCCTCCAAAGGAGTTATCTTGGATTTAGAACAATGTTCAATCATGTTAAAGGCAAGGAAGCCTAGATGGAAGAAATCGTCGGTTCATTGCAGTTAAATGATTGTACTGGTTAAAACTAAAGGGGGTGCTCCTTGAGGTGAAGTATGTGGATACTTATTTCAATTTGTAAGTGTAAAAATTTTGCAGTTTATGGAAAGTAAAAAAAATAGTTACATCACTTCTATCACAACTTTTAGACCATATGGTGGATACTAATGAGTGATTGCCGAGGAGACTTTTTCTGACATGGTGCACTCCTTTTATCAAGACGAACTGCACGAATACGAGGAATCCGTGATGCGGACATCCAGAACATATAGGGCGCCACACATCGATCTATTTAGTTGGGGTCTTTATTTTTTTATGTATTGAGTCATTTGTATTTTCTTCTTAATTGTTAGTCTCGTTTTTAAATTTTATCCCCACATCAAATGTGCGAAGAAAAGTCAAGAGTCCTTAGGCTTATAAAGGCAAGAGTCCAATAAGTTGTAAAAAATGAAGAATATTTTAAAAAAGCTTATTGTAATAAATTTGTTTATCTCATTTGTTTAGGATTAATTCCTAATTACTCTATTAAAACCCTAACCCTTGAATACCGTCGTCTTCCCCTTCTATCACCAGCAACTAAACGCCTCTCGCCTCTTCTTCTCTTTGATCTTCTCTCTCTTTCTCTCTTCCCAAACGCCTAACAGTAAAACCCAACCCCCATTTTCTCTCTTCTTCTCCCTCAACCCACCATCCGAACGCCACCAAAGGACCAACTTCCCCTCTCAGTCTTTCTTCTCTCCACAACTAAGAACCTTCCCGCTCTCTGCACCTCTCCTGCTTTTAACTGCCCCTCGCCCCCGTCGCTCGATGATCTCGTCGCCGTCATCAACCATCATCACGTCGCCAAGTTGACGACAACCATCTTCGTCCACATCGTCGGCCTCCTTCCTTGTGCAGCCATGCCTCTTCACTCTACCTCTCGTCGCCGACCTTGCCGGCGTCGTCGCCGACCTCACTGGAAGCCATCACAACTGCCCCCTCAACTTCGCCATCCTCCTCTCGTTCTGCTACCTCAACAACAGAAGAAGAGAAATGTCAAGTTGGGTTTCAAAAATACAACATACCTGACCACACTTAAGAAAGAAGAAAAGGGCAAACAAGTTTAAGTTATTTACCATGTGCTACAGTAGAATCCGCTTGCTACCGTAGAGGATTCACAAGCACATTAAAGACCCGCTAGCACGTCATTTTGTTTTCAGGCGATAACTTGACGATCTGGTGCCCGATTGGGACTTTTCGAGTCGTTAAGTTCATGACGATGAGATCTACACACTGACATCCTCTACAGGTCGCTGAGATCTCTACAATTCTCAGTAGGTAATTTTTCTTAATCCTATTTGGAGTTGATACCTGTTTTTATTATTTTATCAATTATATTTGCTGTCAGTGAGAACTGTGAGTTTATGAACATCTATTATCTTGTGTTTGTGTTTGCTGATCGTTTACATTGATTTTGCAAGCTTCTGCCATCATAATTGGTGTTCATTAGCTTATTTAGATTACAAACGATACAAATGCACTTGTAAAACCCATTTGCTTATAAATTAGTTTTAACTATTTTTTCTACTCAAGATCGTATAGTTGGTGAAACGTAGCGAAGTTTTGTTCTGTCATTGATTTCTGTCTCACACACGCATCACGTTTCACATCAATTTGGTATCAGAGCACGGTTGATAGGATTTGCATCACATAGGCATTTGTCAGGAAATTTTATTGCTTTCTTGCATTAAAAAATTTTGCATTTAGTTTTTTTTTTTAAAAAATTATTTAGTTTAGAGTTGCATCTCTTCATCTCTATTTAGATTTTTTGTAGTGCATGCCCACCCGTAGTGATCACCCATATCTGTTAGGAGTGCCTAGCAAAATTCACACCAATTCTATGGATCCCCAACAACTTGCCACGACACTCGCTGCCATACATGCCCAGCTGGTAGCTATGAACCTAACCCAAGAAGCCATGAACCAAACCCGAGAAAAGGTTAGATAAGGTAGAGACATATCTTGAAAATCGCAAGGAATGCGAAGAACGTGATCTAAACCGTAACGAGCATGAAGAAGAGTGTTGTCCCTTGACACAATACCAGAGGCAAAATAAGCAAAATCTTGATGCTCAATATCTGAAGAGCATCAAGATCAATGCCCCACCTTTGATGGAAGTCATGACCCACAACTTTTTCTAAATTGGACACAATAACTAGATAAGTACTTCATGTGGTACGATCTCACTAAGTTTAGGAAAGTTAAGTTTGTCGCAATGAAACTGACTAACCAAGCTAGTTAGTGTTGGACCAACTTAGTGAACCTGCTTATAGAATGTGATCAAGAGCTAATTGATACATGGGGTAGAATGAAAGATAAGTTGAAAGGGAAATTTGTGCCACGATAGTTTCATGCCCGTCTCATGGAAAAGTGAGATCAATTCACACAAGGCAACAAATAGGCAAAAGAGTACGTTGAAAATTCGATGAGTTCCTCATCCGATACAACACCCTTAACACTGAAAAGCAAGATCAAATTCTTTCTAGATTTAGAGCCAGACTTAGAGAAGGTTAGCGAACCGAACTGTTAGTTAGAGAAGTCACCGAGTTAGCAAAAATTGATCACAAACGTGAGATTGTACATATCTTTTTGCCTAAAATTCATTAGATTTGATATCGGTTGTAGAATCTTTTGCCGCATAATATATTCTTTAATTGATTCATGATTGAATTGGATTTATATGCGCATGTTATTTTGTTACATCTATCCATTTTATTAGTTTTAATTGTTTCTTACCAACGATCGTTTCATGTTGGTGAAGCGTGATTGAGTGTTTTATTGCTGTTTTCCATACACGTATACACGTTTTACATCAGTGGGTTTTGGTTAGAAGAATCCATAATTTGGAGTAGGTTATCAATTTTAGCCATGATATCGTCAAGTTTTGGTTGAGAATCCATGGTTTGGTTCGAGGGAGTGAATTTGGCTGGTGGGGGTGAAAGTGTATTAGACCTATGGGGTTGAATAAATGGGAGAGGTCTAAACTCGTTGAAATAAGGTGACACGTATTTAGTGAAGAGTTTGTTCTTCACATATTTCAAAATTTCAATCGGTCATTGAGTTCGGGCTTTCTTATCTCTTTTCAAATCTGTCCAGTATTGGCTAGTTTGTCCAGTCAGTTTCGTGATAGCGAACCTTACTTTCTCAGATTTAGAAAATGGGTATTGGTTGAAGTACATGTTCATGCATTGTAGCCAATTTAGAAAAACTTGAGGATCCCTTAAATAGCTAGAATAATCCAAACGACCATCAAAAGTCGGTACATCCATAGTGGTGGTGTAAGAATTCCTATAGGTAATTTTTTTTATTTTTTTAAATGCAAGAAAGCGGTAAAATTCCTAACAAGTGCCTAGATGTTGCAAATCTATATTAATTTTTATTTTGTTTTGTTATTTTTTTTAAGATTTTCGGATTAATCAAACCCTAATCTTACTGGTCCAATTGGCTAGATCGACGTAACTCAAGCGAGAGGTTTTTCGCTCTTGGTGTTTCATAATTACAGAACCACATTGAGTACCTTTTCTTTGTTAAACACCAATCATACATAATTTGAGGAAAGGATTTATGCTTTAATGACTCCTTAATTACATTATTTTTTCTTTTGGGTTCTGAATAAAATTTAACTAGATGCTAGAAAGCAAATAAACGTGACAAATATGCAAATCCTACCTAACTATGCTCTGATATCAAATTGATGTGAAACATGTACAGGGGCGGAAGCAATCGATAAAATAACCCAATAAAAAGTTTCATCAATATGCAAATCCTTGTGTGATCCCCAACAGTTAGAGAAGTAAACAAAGTCTGATAACAATAAGTAAGAACACTGAAAAAGACTTTTCAAGATTAGTCCCACAACTAAGTGCTACAAACGTTAAGGTTATGAGCATATTGCTACCAACTGTTCAACCTATTTAAGATTACCATCAATGACAGAGTTTCCATTGTAGCACCTAAGCATGATAGTATTATTTTTCTGAAAGTCACTCATGTGATTAAGGAGTTTTCTACCATCTATCCTCTTCCTTTTCCGGCTCTACTTCCAGCACCACATTCTCCGTCTCTTTTACTACTGACTCCTGTTGTCGTTACCTGTTTTAGTTACCAACTCCTTCCTCCTCTACTGTTGACACCATCTCCTTTTTTCTTATAGCTTAAGTTAGGTGCTAAATCGAAATTCTCCACAGACCTTATCTCCATAGCCAATCAGTATAAAATCATTGAGTCTATGTCACCAGTTGCATCATCTTTTGCATCCCACGTGCACATAAGATGAAATCAGTGATAAAATTGTACAAAACATCAACTATGGGATACAAGCTGATGATAGATATAAATTAAATACTTTTAATGCTGGTGATGTTCAAAAACTGCTTGCTTGTAGTTTTGATTCATTTCAAATCTTGATAAATTGAATAATATTTATGTTATAGATTTTTCTATAGATTTTGACATCAATTCTACTTTCAATATTGACTGCTTAGTGGATTATAAAGATCTTGATGTTATCCCACCTGTTGATGAGTCTTCCCCTGAGTCTATTTTGAGAGCCCCCTATCTTTCACCACTACCAAATATTTCTCTATACAAGTCAAGTTGTTAAATTCTTAATGATAAAATTATCACCATCCAAGTTGTTGAGATTCAAAAATATCTGATCTATTAATTGGAAAAATATCAATTGATGATACATGTCTAAGACTGAAGTGAACTGCCGAAGGTTGATCATGAAATTTTGAAGCAGTATGAAAGCAATTCCACTTCACCGTCAATTTCTCTCCAACATGGGAGAATGATGCGAACATCAAGCCACGTGTATGACATATGTTTCACTGGTGGAGAAGATCCTCTTTCTAGTTTTTCAGTAGTAGAACTTTATGTATTTTTGTTTCTTTTTCTTGATTTTTTATTTTGTAGTTGTATTTTTATTAGGAGTTTAGTTTCTTTATTTTGAAGTTGTAATTTTATTTTGATTAGGAGTTTGAGTTGTATTCAAATTTTGTAAAAACTTATATAAGGCCTTGTATTAAACAATTTTATGCAATTAATATTATGAAAATTTTCTCAAAATTGTGTGTGAGCAATGATCTTTCCTAATTTCTCTTAGTGGTGGGAAGCCTTAGGAAATCCTAATTTATAATGTGAAACCCTAACTAGCCCAATTAGAGTTTGAAGCCCTAATTGTTTATCCCCTCCTCTCAAACTCTTGCTTCTAAATTTCTCTCTCTTGGTTTCTAACCTTTCCACAAATTTCTCTCTCAGAAAAATCCAAAAAAATATTGCTACAGTGCCCGACCGACTGCTACAATGCCGGACCCCCAACTGCTACAGTGTACCCGCATGCTCAGTAAACCTGACCTCTGTTTTAAATATTGGCTGATATACCGTATATCGGCAGGGATACTGGTATTTTATTCAAAACGATACGATAAGTGTAAAATTTTTTCGGATATCGTCTTGAACCGATATGGGCTGATATATCGCCACGTGCCCGATATATCGGCTGATATCCGAGATGAAAATATCTGATATACCGCCACGTGACGCATTTAAGGAGCTTTTACAAATGTTTTTGATGAGCTTATATAAAAAAAATAAGTCTCCTATGAGTCTATAACTCTAAACTTGTTTTAAGTAGTTTCATATGATTTATATAGTCAATCACATGTATATTCTTCATCTGGTATGACATCCAATTGGACGTTGCTATTTAGTACCATATCGTGATATATCACCCGGTATCTCGTATCCTGTATATAATTTTGTCGATCGATATATTGCTGATATTCGATATTTAAAATACTAAACCCGACAACCTGACAGGCTCGTTTTAGCGATTTAGATTCGTTTTCATTTTATATCTCTCATCTGGAGTTTAAATCACGCACGGTTCGAGGTGATGGATTCGTGAGAGATTTCTCTACGCATCCACAAGCATCACAAGGACATTGAGGCCGACATGATCCTCAGTAGGTACGTTTCTAATCATATTAGTTATTTTGAGTTTGATAATTAATCTCTAATATTTTATCGATTTAATTGTTATTCACAAACGTGAGATTGTGCGTATCTACTTGCCTGAAATTCATTAGATTTGGTATTGATCGTAGAATTTTTTGTCGCATAATATATTATCTTTAATTAATTCATGATTGAATTGAATTTGTTTGAGCATGTTATTTTGTTATATCTATTCGCTTTATTAGTTTTAATCTTTTTCTACAATGATTGTTTCATTTTGGTGAAGCGTGATTGAATGTTTTATTGCTGATTTTCATACATGCATATACGTTTCACATCAGTACATTTATGGTCCAGGGGATGTTGAATCTGACGAAGAGCCCACAAAGTGAGGATGTTGTGATGTGAAACGGGGACCCTATATAGTATGGTATATCAGTGATAGATGTTAATTCGCAACATTTCAAGAAAAATATGATATTTGGTAGGAAATTATCTAAAACTAATAAGGCGACCAAATGGAATTTAACAATGATTTCCATATGTAGTATGCGTAATCTAGTCTCGATGATATCAAATGCAGTACTCAGATAATTGAACAAAGTCTTATACGCAATATCAAGATCAATAATTAACAAGCACAAACAGAATCACACGCTCACATTTATATTGGACAACAAGAAACATTGATAAATATTTAGATAATAACTATGGTGTAGTCCAATCAGTACGCCGATGCTTGAAAAGAGATATTATCTACCGAGAGGTTTCCTTCTCGGGTTGTCGTTGTTGTGGTCTTGGTGGATCTTGTGATTTGTTCTTTTGAAACTTTGCTTGTACTCTTTAACTGGACCGGTCTGATTTGACTTGTGATCTCTGCAGGCGGACTTGGACTGGTGCATGCAAGGAAGTAAAATTGCTCGCTGGTTGGTTGCTTGAAAATAGTAGCGAGGAGGCGGATCCGAGAATGAGCCAATGTAGAAGGAGGCAGGAGAGGGAACGGATCTCGTCTTGCATTGTAGTAGCGAAGAGGAGGGAGGATGTTGTTGCTACCTTTGTTGACGAAGCTTGCTGTCGTCGCTCGACGCGTGAAGGCGAGGAGCAGTGAGAGGGCGCAGGCAGAGGCTGGATTGCAGCTGAGTGGCAGCGGGATTAAATGCGTCTCGCAAGTGGGTTGGTGTTCGGTAGTTGGAGATGGTGGTGGTTGTTGCTGGTTGACATGAAGGAGGGAGATAGAAGGTTGCTGAGGTCATTGTGTTGGGTTCGTTGCAGTGGGTTTGCAGGAGGACAACCGAGATGGAGTGTGGGATAGGGGTGTGGTGTTGGTTGTTGGTAGCTATTTTGTGGGGATTTTGTATTTTCTTTTGTTGGCCTTTCTTTGACTGGGAATGAATGTGAATGGGGTTGAGATTTGAAACAAGGATAAGATGTGAGATAGGGATAAAATTTTGAAATAGAGGATAAAGGGATAACTAAGATAATGGTTTCAAAATGAAAATTCTATTTTGAAAAGAAGTTTCACACTCAATCTCATAATTAAATTTTCAAATAGAAAATTCTATATTTTCATTAATCAATCTTCATTATTTTCAATACAATACTCAAGCCTTTATATAGGCCAACATGACTGATTACTTTTTCTATACATCTGATGTGGGACTAAAAGAAAGGAAAAACAAACCTACTAAATAAAATAAAAATGACTCGACTCAATAAAATAAAAAGTGCAGACTCCAATCAACAAGGACAAATTAATTCGTGACGCTTCTGGTGTCATCGAATGTCCGCATCACTCTCCGGGTACAGGAAAACTTGATTCCGTCGAGTTAGGTGTAGAAGGCTTTCTTTATGCTCTAACGCATTTGCGTCTACCTGTTGCAACTCACCACTCAATAGATAATATTCATTTTTAATAATCAGATATCATTAGAATACACCAAATAATGTAATCATCTAAAAACTTGTCACATTTCACTGCTGGAAGTGGACTCAATGTGGGGACTTTCAGAAAAATGGCACAGGGAAGGCTTACAACCAGTGAGTAGTTAGGGTTAAGATCAAATACTTGTAATCCACTGAATACCCAATATTGAAAATAAGACTAATTTTAAAATCTTTAAAAGATATATAACATGAGTATTGTAATTTGATTTCTACAAGATTTTGAAAAATTTAACACTAAAATATGCAAATCATTAGCAACTTCTGAGGAAACTGCTTCAGACTAATCCAGACCATCATAAGTTGAGTCTTATTGCAGTTAGCGTTGCTTTGTTCAAATATATCACTGATTTTCCATATGTAAATCGTGCACGTGTGTGAAAAATGTGATGCAGACTCAGATATGCTGACTCAGGAAATATTAGTAGTTTAGAGCTTAGCTTAGTGCCTGACATTTGCTACAAGGGTCACTTGACTCTATTGGATAGAAACACTTTAGGCACTTCGTTCAGTGATCAACAATACTTATGACCTCTGTCAAAAGAATGATTAGGGAAATTATGTGTGACAACTTATCTGTTATTTAACAATGATGCCAGGAGATATCTTAACAGGTAGAGTCTGAGTGACAACACCATTTTGTGTAACCGCAATGGAGAACAAGTGGATAAGCGGTAGACTGTCAGATTCCTCCATAATGGCATCCTTCAAATTCTCATGTATGGATCGACCATTGATGACACATCCTTGACATGATCCACGTTCTTAGTCACAACTTCACACCAGAACTCGTAAATGCGAGTGTCTACTGGGATAAGGCACTGTGCTGCTTGATTTCTATTGGTGATTCATTAGCTTGCTGTTCAAGTTCAGTATGTTTGATAGGATCTATCCTATAGTGTGGCAAGCTGGGGAGACTAGCTATTGGGACTAAATTAATGGCATGTTGCATGACAATAGAGAATCTCAATTTTGGACCTAATATATATGCCATTAGGGGAAGTGAATGGTGTTGGCAATAGGGGAGGAAGGAAGCAAGTAACGACAATAGGAGTCATCAATAAAGGCGGCAGAGAAGGTGGTGTTTGACAGTAGAGCCGAAGAAGGGAAAGATGGACAACAATTGCGACAACAACAAAATGGACAATAGCCGTGACAGTCGAGAAAATAAAACTAAACTCCTTAATCATACGAGTAGTTTTCAGGGAGATAGTGCTATCAGGCTCAGGGACTTCCATGGAAACTGTTTCAGTGATGACAATCTTCAATCTTAAATGCCCATAATCTTGACAGTGAAAACTTGATTATAGGACTAAGTTTGGAAAAGCCATTTTAATGCTTTTATCTTTAGTGTTACTTTTAATGTTTTTGTCTTGGTGTTCTTAATATCATGCCTAGATGGAGGGTTAACAGTACTGGACCTTTGAGGTTGAACAAATGGGGAAGGTTTAGTTGCTGGTGCTTTTTTATGATTGTAGAAATATGATGATTCGTATTTATCTGTGAGTACTTCCTCCATTCTATCCCATATTTTAATTAGTCGTTGGTCACGGAGTACTCGTCTTTTTACCACATCGGTCCAATATTGGTTAGCTTGTCCAGTTAGTTTCGTAATAGCGAATCTTTCTCAGCTTTAGAAAGTGGGTACCGGCGGAAATATACGTTCATGCTGTATAGACAATCTCGAAAGATCGGCGATCACGTAAACTACCAGAATAATTTAGACGATTATAAAAAATTGGTACATCCATGGTGGCGGTTGGGGGACTTAGTAAACAAAGATCTAAATGAATGCTGAGAATTCTTAAAAGTAATTTTTTATGCAAAAGAAAACAGAATAAATTTTCTTAATAAATGCCTCAAACAAAATTAAAATTTTTCATAGACTGAATGCAAGTTTTCTATCTAAACCATGCTCTAATACCAAATTGATGTGAAACAGGGACCCTATAGTGTGGTATATCAGTGATAGATCTGAATTCACAATGTTTAACCAAAAATATGATATTTGGTATGAAATTATCTAAAACTAATAAGGCAACCATATGGATTTTAACAATGATTTGCATACGTAGTATAGATAATCTAGTCTCGATGATATCAAATGCAATACTCAGATAATTGAACAAAGTCATATTCGTAATATCAAGATAAATAATTAACAAATACAAACAGAATCGCATGCTCACATTTATATTAAACAAGAAACATTGATAAATATTTAGATAATAACTATGGTGTAGTCCAATCAATATACCGATGCTTGAAAAGAGATATTACCTACCGAGAGGTTTCCTTTTTAGGTTGCCGTTTTTGTGGTGTGGTGGATCTTGTGAAGAATGAATTGTTCCTTTGAAACTCTGCTTGTACTCATCTGGTCTGATCTGACTTGTGATCTCTGCAGGCGGACTTGGACTGGTGCAGGCAAGCAAGCGAAATAGCTCACTGGTGGTTGCTTGAGGAGAGATGTTGCGAGGAGGCTCGGATCTGAGAATGAGCCAAACGTGTGAGGAGGCGGAGAAGGAATGGATCTTGTCATGCACTGTAGTAGCAAAGAGGATGGAGGTGTTGTTGCTACCTTTGTTGACGAAGCTTGTTGTCGTCACTCGGCATGTGAAGGCGGAACAGCGAGAGGGCGCATGCAGGGGCTGGACTGCAGTTGAGTGCCAGCGGATAAGAGGCGTGCGTTGCTGGCGTTAGGCAGTTGAAGATGGTGGTGGTTGTTTCTGGTTAACACGGAGTAGGGAGATAGAAGGTTGCTGAGGTCGTTGTGTTGGGTGTGCTGCAATGGATTTGCGGGAGGACAGTGAGATGGAGGGTGAGATAGGGGTGTGGTGTTGGTTGCAGGTTGGCGTAGAGAGGGCAAGGAAGATGTACAGTGGATGCTGCTATTTTGTGGGGATTTTGTATTTTCTTTTGTTGGCTTTTCTTTGGCTAAGAATGAATGTGAATGGGGTTAGGATTTGAGATGAGGATAAGATGTGGATATGGATAGAATTTTGAAAGAAAGAATAAGGATATAACTAATATAATAGTTTCACAGTCAAAATTCTATTTTGACAAGGAGTTCACACTCAATTTCATAATTAAAATTTTCAAATAGAAAATTCAATATTTTCATTAATCAATCTTATTATTTTCAATACAATACTCAAGCCTTTATTAGGCTAACAAGATTGATTACTTTCTCCACACATTCGATGTGGGACCAAAAGAAAGGAAAAAGAAACCTACTAATTAAAAAAATAACTTGACTCAATAAAATAATAAGTGCAGACTCCAATCAACAAGGAAGAATAAATTTGTGACGCTTTTGGTGTCGTCAGATGTCCACATCATGTATGTTAATTGTATTAATCAAACACCAACTTATTTGTGTGTTATTAGATGTGACCCCTCTCAACTAGCTGAAAAGGACAATTAGGGAAAAGTGTTACCTTCCGCACGTTCATCAAAATTAGGGATACAAATTTTAAGATGATTGTGGACAGTGAAAGGCTGCTGCACCAATACAATATCGTCCAAATCACTCGAAAATCTGAGATTAAGGCTGTACTCCACCTTAACCCATTCAAAGTGTCATGGATTGACTCCACGGCACTTGAGGTCAAATAACGTCTTGTCCAGTCAATTTCAATCATTACAAAGATAAGATCTGATGTGATGTGATCACCATGAATGTTGGTCAAGTCATATTAGGTAGACCATGGTATTCGACAAAAATGTCATCATTTACGGTCGATCCAACATGTGTCAATTTGAATATGAGGGTAAGAAGATTAAGATATTACCCTTGAGATCTAAGACTGGACAGCCCAAGCAGATATCTACTTTGGCCTTGCTGCCAACCCTACCTTCTCCACCTCTTATTGCTACTGTTCCCTGCCTATCTCTCAGTAGTCATGCACACTCTGTTTGCAAACCGTTTCCTCCCTTACCGTTGATATCATCTCACTATAGAGCATTCGAGTTTGCATCTGCATTTGTATTACACAAACACATGCGCAAACTACACAAAGAGATCAGTGATGAAAAAATCAAAGCATTGGGAAGCCAACCATAGGAATGATAGTAAAAAAATATTTAATACTTTTAGTGTAGGCGATTATGTGATGGTTCGGATTTATTCGAAACATTTTCTTCGGGAATTATTAAAATGTTGCATGTCCACAATGCTGGACCTTTCAAGTTCTTGAATAAACTGAATTGCAATATCTGTGTTATAAATCTCCCTAGAGATTATGGCATTAGTTGTACTTTCAATGTTAATGATATAGTGAATTACAAGGGTTTTGATTGTAGCTCATTAATTAATAAGTCTTTTCCTAAGTCACTTTATGAGAGTTCTTCACTTAGTCCACTCCCAAATATTTATCCCATTTCAGCAGAGATTTAGAGAATGAGACTATCACCACCAAATCTGATAAAACTAACGGGTACTTGATCCGCTGGAAAGAATAGGCACCAATTGTTGATTTATAGCTATACCGAGGTGATCTGCAGTGGATTGATCCAATGCAGAAGGAGAACACTATTCCACTTGACTCGATGGAGTTGAATCTTTTTCCCACCTGAGAAGAATGATGCAGACATCTGGTACATATGGGGCACCACAAATGATCTACTTAGTTGGTGTCTGTATTTTTTTTTGTATCGAGTCTTTTGTATTTTCTCCTTATTTGTTAGTCTCGTTTCTAATCTTTAGTCCCACATCGACTGCGCGGAGAGAAGTCAGATTCCTGTAGGCCTATAAAGGCAAGCATCTAATAAGTTGTAAAGGATGAAGAAATTTAATTATATTTAAAAAAAGCTTATTGTGATAAATTTGTTTATCTCAATTGTTGAGGATTAATTCCTAATTACTCTGTTAAAACCTTAACCTCAATTCCCCTCCTTTTCCTCTTTATCACCCGCAACCAAACGCCTCTCTCCTCTACTTCCTCTGTCTGATCTCTCTCTCTCTTCCCAAACAACAAACAACAAACCCAACCCCCATCTTCCTCTTGTTCTTCTCCCTCAACCTACCACCCGGACACCACCAGAGGACCAACTCCCCTCTCAATCTCTCTTCTCTTCCACAACCAAGAACCTCGCCCTCCTGCACCTCTCTCGCCTTAACCACCCCTCGCCCAGCATCTTGCCGCCGTCATCAACCATCACCATGTCGCCAAGTTGATGACAACCATCTTCATCCACTTCGTCGACCTCCTTCCTTGCGCAACCGTGCCTCTTCACTCTGACTCTTCGTCGCTGACCTTGCCGGAAGCATCACAACTGCCCATCAACTTCGCCCTCCTCTTCTGCTACCGCAACAACAGAAGAAGAGAAAGGTCAAGTGGGTTTCAAAATACAACCCGACTCGACCCGCACTCAAGAAAGAATAAAAAGGCAAACGGGTTTAAGTTATTTACCGCGTGCTACAGTAGAATCTGCTTGCTTCAGAACCGGAACCACAAGCACAATAAAAACCTTCTAGCACATCATTTCATTTTCAGGTGATAAATCGACATTCGGAGCTCGATTGGGACGATTTTCGAGTCGTGAGTTTGTGACGATGAGATCTACGCACCAGCATGAAAAACACCTAGAGGGGGGGTGAATAGGTGTAAATGCTAATCTAACAATCTTTTTAAACAATTATGAATGAATGATGCAACAATCACTCAAAACAAGACTAAGAGCCGAATACCGGTGAAGGATTCTGAACTCCTTCCTCGTGATTCCTCTAAATAAGAGTTGGAGGTGCGTATTGCAATCTTGTTGTATGAGTTATGATCGACAATATATCAAGAAATGAATAATATGCAATGATGATGTGTACACAACATATATCACAAGTAATGGAAGCAATATCACAAATTAGAAACAATGAGTAAAAGATAGCAATGAAAGTAAAGCGAAATTGAGAGCAAGAGCAAAAGACAATCGCAAACACAAGAATTTGTTTCGAGGTTCGAGCCACCGCTCTACTCCCCGCCTTCACCTCCATGAAGGGTTTCCACTATCCACCGGAGAACTTACAAAGGTCTACCGAAGACCGGAGTACCGAACTCTACCACTTACAAGCCTCTACCAAAGAGGTATCTCCATAAGAGGAACAAGAAGAACAAGTAACCAAGTGATCACAATAATGATCACAAACTCTTTACAAACACTCTCTTTACAACTCCTTATAGAATGAGGATTGGAATTTTGGCTCTAAGAAGTGTAGTGAGAAAAAAAACTCAGTTGTAGAATGATCTTTGCTAGAAAACACAACTGAAAACAAGCTCAAGAATGAATGGGAAAAATGGAGAGCTTAAAACTTTTCTTCTCTTTTAAAACTTTAAAAACTTAAGGATTTTTCTTGGTGTCTTGCAAGAGACAATTCTCCTCTATTTATAGGGAGGAGAAAGGGATTAAAACACTTTAAAATAAAGCTTATTTGATCAAAAATAATCCCTAAAGTTCAGAGAAAATCTGCCACAAAACAGACCAAAAACAGATTTTCAGAAATTCACCAAAGAGGAAAGAGCCGTTGGGGCAGCAGCAGGCTTGGCGGTCGACGGACCGGTCGGCCGTCCGCCTTGCTGGCAAATAGCGTTGGGCTCGGGTCGACCGGTCGGCCGACCGGCAAAGAGAAGAAAACATAGTTTTGTATAGGCGGTCGGCCGGTCGGCCGACCAAAATTAACAGAGTTGGGTTTACAGGTCGGGCGACCGGCCGGCCGACCGACAGACGTGCACAAGCGTGCACGTCTTGGACACATGATCGGTCGACCGGTCCGGTCGGCCGGTTTAGCCTGAAACAGAAAAACTGGGAAGAAATTTTGAACTTGAAAATTTTTGAAGATAATTTTTTGGGTATATGAAGTTAAGTATCATATTGTAAAAGATAGTTATACATGGTGTAAACAAGATATAGAATTTGTAAGGATTTTGGAATCATGTATAAGAATCAAGGCATGAACTTAAAAACAAATACCAAAACTAAAAACTGTATTTTGAAAATGTGTGTGTATCCTAGAGCCAATATCTACAACCTCAAACTTTAACAGACTATTTCTTACATTGGTTCTAATTGACTACAAGGTCTTCAAGTGGGCTTCTCCATATTGATCTTTTAAAGCTTGATACTTGAGCCCAAATTGAGGTGACTTGAGTCAAAACATCTTCCTTAGGGAAGAATGCTTCTAAAATCATTAGAACCCTAAAACACACTAAAACAACAAACATGATTAGTGCAAATAACTATATATGTTTTGTGATCATCAAAACACACTAAAACGGGTGATTGTAACCTTGGGCCAAACATCTCCCCCTTTTTGATGATGACAAAACATATAGTTATTTAAAACAAATGGGAAAAGAGCTTGGAAGCTCCCCCTCAAATTATGCTATGTATAAACGAAATGACTATACATAAAGCATAAAAACATAAAAGCTACACAAGTAGAAACACAAGTAAAAACTAAAGAGGCAAAGCACCAAAACAAACTAACTTTTTCTCCCCTTTTTGTCATACATCAAAAAGGGTTAAACAAGATAAAAATGTTTTTCTTCAAGAATCCATAATACAAACATTCAACTCACCACAAATAAAAGAAAATCTAGCATACTCTAGAGGTTTTGTAAAAATATCGGCAAGTTGAAAATTGGTAGAAACATAAACAATATCAATATCACCTTTCTCATAATGATCCCTAAGAAAGTGATATCTAATGTCAATGTGCTTAGTTTTTACTATGTTGATTTGCATTCTTGGTCATATGAATAGTACTAGTATTATCACAAGATATTTTATATGATCAAAATGCAAATCATAGTCAAGGAGAGTATGTTTCATCCAAAGAACTTGTGCACAATAAGCTCCGGCTGCAACATACTCCGCCTCGGCGGTTGATAGGGCTACCGAATTTTGCTTTTTGGAAGACCAAGATACAAGACAATTACCAAGGAATTGACATGTTCCACTTGTACTCTTCCTATCTACCCTACAACCCGCATAGTCGGCATCCGAAAAACTCGTCATTGAGAATTGCCAGGTTTCAGATACCACAAACCCATTTCAATAGTGCCCTTAAGGTATCTAATTATGCGTTTAACCGCAATTATGTGAGACTCTTTAGGACAAGATTGAAAACGTGCACAAAGACAAACGGAAAACATATATCTGACCTACTAGCCGTCAAATATAACAAACTACCAATCATGCTACGATAAAGCTTAATGTCTACACTTTTACCTTGTTCATCCTTGTCAAGCTTTGTGGTTGTTGCCATGGGAGTTTGCTCACTCTAGCTCCTTCAAGCCCGAACCTCTTGATAAGTTCTTTATGTAACTTGGCTTGATTGATGAAGATCCCATCCTTTCCTTGCTTGATTTGGAGACCAAGGAAATAGTTGAGCTCACCCATCATAGACATTTCGAATTCATCCTTCATGCATGAAAAAAACTTGGCAAGAGATTCATTAGTAGAACCAAAAATGATATCATCCACATAAATTTGCACAATAAGAATATCATTTTCAACATGTTTGTAATAAAAGTAGTATCTATTTTACCTTTCTTAAAACCATTTGAAATTAGAAATGAAGAAAGTCTTTCATACCAAGTCCTAGGGGCTTGTTTTAAACCATAATGAGTTTTGTCAAGTTTAAAAACAAAATCCGAATGTGTAGGATCAACAAACCCGGGGGGTTGTTCACATACACCTCCTCCTCAATAAAACCATTTAGAAAAGCACTTTTAACATCCATTTGAAACAACTTTAAAATCTTTATATGATGCAAATGCAAGTGTCATCCGTATGGCTTCAAGCCGTGCTACGGGTGCAAAGGTTTCTTCAAAACGATTCCTTCGATTTGAGTGTAACTTTGGGCAACTAACCTAGCTTTATTCCTAACAACGTTACCGGATTCATCCAACTTGTTCTTAAAGATCTACTTAGTACCAATTGTTGGTCTATCGTGGGGCCTAGGAACAAGGTGCCAAACTTGGTTGCGCTCAAATTGATTGAGTTTCTCTTGCATGGCTAGCAACCAATATGAATCGGCCTCGGCTTCGAGGACGTTCTTGGGTTCAACATGAGAAATAAAAGCATAGTGCCCACAAAAGTCATGAAGTTTAGAGCGAGTGGTTACCCCTTTAAATACTTCACCTATAACGAGGTCCTTGGGATGATGTGGATTGTATCTCCAATCCTTTGAAAGTTGTTGAGTAGGCTCTACTTCAATGTTTGAATTTCATTCCTTGAACCTCTTCTACTTTAGCTTCACTTCCTTCATCATCCTTTGGCTTGCCTCCAATGGTAGGTGAATTCTCCAAGGTAACTTTCTCCAAACCTTCAACCAAAGAATCTATTTCTACAACATTCTTAAAAAACAAGTTAGATTCTTCAAACTTCACATGAATAGACTCTTCAATAGTTAAAGATGACTTGTTAAAAACTCTATAGGCTTTACTAGTGTTGGAATAGCCAACAAAAATTGCTTCATAAGATTTAGCATCAAATTTTCCTAAGTTATCTTTTGTATTTAAAACAAAGCACTTGCCATCCAAAAACTTTGAAATATGATACATTAGGTTTTCTAGAAAAATAGATCCAAAAAGACGTTTTAGAAGTATTTTTACATAAGAAAACACGATTTGATATATAGCATGATGTATTAACGGCTCGGCCCACAAATAGTGTGGTAGACCATATTCACTAAGCATTGTCCTAACCATCTGTTGTAATGTTCTATTTTTCCGTTCAACTACTCCATTTGTTGTGGAGTTCTAGGACAAGATAGTTCATGCTTAATTCCTTGTTCTTCACAAAAAGTGGTAAAGGGTAGGTAGTTAATGAACTCACCTCCTCTATCACTTCTTATTCTTAAAATTGAAGAATCTTTTTCCTTTTCAACTCTTTCTATTAGCTTGAAAATGAAATGTGAGAAGGCTTGATTTTTATGTTCCAAAAGAAAACCCAAGTAAAACGTGAAAAGTCATCAACCAAAACAAATGCAAAACGATTCCCACTTAGACTTTTGGTTTGAGAAGACCAAATAAATCCATATGGATTAACTCCAAGGGACGTGATGTCATGATATCCTTGATTGACTTGAAAGAAGACTTGGTTGTTTCCCAAGTTAACATGCGTCACAAACCCGGTCCTTTTCAAAATTCAAGTAAGGAATACCTTTCACCATTTCCTTTGTGTTTAACCTAGATATATGGTCAAAAGAAATGTGGCCTAATCTTCTATGCCACAACCAAGAGTCATCATCGAGGGCTTTAAACAAGTAATATTACAAGACTATTAGACATATCAATCATATAAACATTATTTTCACGAAAATCAGAAAACACACAAATATTAGAAATTCTATCAATACTTTACAAACTACATTATCAAAAACTACATCAAAACCTTTATCACAAAGTTAACAAACACTCAAGAGATTATGCTTGAGGCCATCAACTAAAACTACATTTTCTATTAAAGGGGATGTACCAAGTTAACATTACCAATACCGATGATTTTACCCTTGGCATCATCTTCGAAGGTGACAGTGCCACCTTCATGGTATCTTGATAGGTTGCAAAGTTGTTGATATCCCAGTCATGGCCTTGAGCAACCACTATCAAGATACCACAACCCTCTACGTCTTTGAGCCCTGGAAGGTACCTACATCATTTAGCAAATTGTTGACTTTGGTACCCAATTTTCTTGGGTCCTTGAAAGTTAGTGTTGCGAACCCAAACATTATGATGTGAAGCATTAAGTCTATCATAGCAAAACTTAACTAAGTGACCTTTACGGTCACAATATGAACACGAAAACACTTTACCATACATGAATGCATGATGTGTGTGTGAAGTGTGAGCATGTTTGTGTGGTTTGTCATGATGTAAAGGGTTGTGATTTATGAACATGAGATGCATAACATGGGTTGTTTCTTAGGGCTTGTTTCTTAGGAAACATAGCCTCAAGCCTATTCTTGTCAAATTCACACTTTTTCAAAACAACTCCTAAAGAATCAATTTTCTCTTTTAGCATGGAAATCTCATTTTCATTAACTTGTGAAAACTTACCCTTGCAAGAAATATTATAGTTATCAAAATCTTTTTGGTGGAAACTGAAGTAGAAGATAATCATCTTTTTCTTTAGTAAGAGTAAAAACATGATGATTAAGAGACTCATTCCTTTTTCATATTTAAATACTTTCTTAAGAACATCATAGTTATGTGAGAGTTCTACAAATGCTTCTCTAATTCATCCATGGAAAGATCATCATCAAGAGGGAAGGTGTTAGGGTTACCTTGCTTGTGCTTTCATTAGCCATGTAGCACATGTTGGCGGTCGGTGTCAACTTCCTCCTCGGATTCGCTCTCGGAATCCCATGTAGCCTTCAATGCTTTCTTCTTGTAAGGCTTCTTGGAGGTGGAGGGCTTTACTTTATCCGGGCACTCCGCAATAATGTGACCCGGTCTTTGGCAATTGAAACAAATAATTTTTCTTTCTTCTTTGCCTTCTTGCCATCTCCTTCTTCCTTGAAACTTAGCCTTGTTGTACATCCTCTGGACGTTCTTCACAAGAAGTGAGAGCTCTTCGTCATCTTCTTCTTCATCGTCTTCGTCGGAGTGTGTGGATTGACTTTTGAAGGCAATTGTTTTCTTCTTGGAAGGAGCCATGTCCTCCCTAGCTTTTCTCTCCATCTCATGTGTTTTGAGGTTCCCAATAAGACCAATTAGCTCCATCTCCTCCTTGTCATTGAGTTCCTTCAAGGTAGTTGCTTTACTTCCCATGAAGGAGGAAGAGCCCGGATGATCTTTCTTACTCTTTGGTCGTTGTCGATAGCATCACCTAGAGAAGAAAGTCCATTAGTGATCTCTGTAAATCTTATAACCATATCATCTATGGTTTCATTCTCTTGCATGCAAAAGTTCTCATATTGGGACCGAAGGTCTATTTTTAGCCCTCTTCACTTGTGAAGTCCCCTCATGTGTCACTAGCAAGTGTGTCCAATCTCAAATGCGGATTTGCAATGGATGATTCTAGCAATGTCATCATCATTGAGGGCTTGAAGTAGTGCATAATGAGCCCTAGCATTGGCATCAAACTCTTTAGTCTCAATTTCGGACCAAGTGGATTCATCACCGGGGGGTGCACTAAAGGGTTGGTCACGGCCTTTGCAACTCGACTTCCTAGAGATTGCAAGAAAACGGTCATCTTAACCTTCCATATGGGAAAGTTAAGTCCATCAAACTTAGGAGGGGTCTTAATTCCATCGGCCATATTTACTAAGTGGAAATGTATGAAATGATTAGCAAAAATAGGATCTCTCTAAGGTTGTTAAGCAAGAGAGCTAGAGACCTGGGCTCTGATACCAATTGAAAAACACCTAGAGGGGGGGGTGAATAGGTGTAAATGCTAATCTAACAATCTTTTTAAACAATTATGAATGAATGATGTAACGATCACTCAAAACAAGACTAAGAGCCGAATACCCGGTGAAGGGTTTCTGAACTCCTTCCTCGTGATTCCTCTAAATAAGAGTTGGAGGTACGTATTGCAATCTTATTGTATGAGTTATGATCGACAATATATCAAGAAATGAATAATATGCAATGATGATGTGTACACAAGATATATCACAAGTAATGGAAGCAATATCACAAATTAGAAACAATGAGTAAAAGATAGCAATTGAAAGTAAAGAGAAATTGAGAGCAAGAGCAAAAGACAATCGCAAACACAAGAATTTGTTTCGAGGTTCGAGCCACCGCTCTACTCCCCCGCCTTCACCTCCGTGAAGGGTTTCCACTATCCACCGAGGACTTTACAAAGGTCTACCGAAGACCGAGAGTACCGAACTCCACCACTTACAAGCCTCTACCAAAGAGGTATCTCCACAAAGGAACAAGAAGAACAAGTAACCAAGTGATCACAATAATGATCACAAACTCTTTACAACACTTCTCTTTTACAACTTCTTATAGAATGAGGATTGGAATTTTGGCTCTAAGAAGTGTAGTGAGAAAAAAAACTCAGTTGTAGAATGATCTTTGCTAGAAAACACAACTGAAAACAAGCTCAAGAATGAATGGGAAAAAGGAGAGCTTAAAACTTTCTTCTCTTTTTTAAACTTTGAAAACTTAAGGATTTTTCTTGGTGTCTTGCAAGAGACAATTCTCCTCTATTTATAGGGAGAGAAAGGGATTAAAACACTTTAAAATAAAGCTATTTGATCAGAAATAATCCCTAAAGTTCAGAGAAAATCTGCCACAAAATAGACCAAAAAAGATTTTCAGAAAATTCACCAAAGAGGAAAGAGCGTTGGGCAGCAGCAGGCTTGGCGGTCGACCGGACCGGTCGGCGTCCGCCTTGCTGGCAAATAGCCGTTGGGCTCGGGTCGACCGGTCGGCCGACCGGCAAAGAGAAGAAAACATAGTTTTGTATGGGCGGTCGGCCGGTCGGCCGACCGAAATTAACAGAGAGTTGGGGTTTACAGGTCGGGCGACCGGCCGCCGACCGACAGACGTGCACGGACACATGATCCGGTCGACCAGTCCGGTCGGCCGGTTTAGCCTGAAACAGAAAAACTGGGAAGAAATTTTGAACTTGAAAATTTTTGAAGATAATTTTGTGGGATATGAAGAAGTTAAGTATCATGTTGTAAAAGATAGTTATACATGGTGTAAACAAGATATAGAATTTGTAAGGATTTTGGAATCATGTATAAGAATCAAGGCATGAACTTAAAAGCAAATACCAAACTAAAACTGTATTTTGAAAAGTGTGTGTATCTTAGAGCCAATATTCTACAACCTCAAACTTTAAAGACTATTTCTTACATTGGTTCTAATTGACTACAAGGTCTTCAAGTGGGCTTCTCCATATGTGATCTTGTAAAGCTTGATATTTGAGCCCAATTGAGGTGACTGAGTCAAAACATCTTCCTTTAGGGAAGAATGCTTCTAAAATCATTAGAACCCTGAAACACACACTAAAACAACAAATATGATTAGTGCAAATAACTATAATGTTTTGTGATCATCAAAACATACTAAAACAGGTGATTGTAACCTTGGGCCAACACAGCATCTTCTACAGGTCCCTAAGATCTCTGTAATTCTCAGTAGGTAATTTTCTTAACTCGGTCTTTTATCTGTGAGGTTGTTATTTTTTTCTATTATTTTATCAATTATATATGCCCACCGAAAATTGTGAGCTTGTGAGCATCTGTTATCTTGTGTGTGTTGATCATTTATATTGATTTTGCAAGCTTTTGTCATCATAACTTGTAGTTCATTAGCTTATTCAGATTACGAATGGTACAACTGCACTTACACATTTGTAGAACCCATCTGCTTACTATTAGTTTTAACTTTTTTTTTTAAACTCAAGATCGTACAATTGGTGAAATAAGATTACTGCCTCACACACTCATCACGTTTCTCATCAATCCGATTGAGCTTTATTGAGAGTTGAGAGTAAGTTAGAAGTAGCTTCACAAGACTTCCTGTTTTGCGTGGAAATGAGATGATGGTCAGATGCTTTGATATAAAAAAGGGCTGCAATATTGTCTAATAACGTGAAGAACTATTAATATACTGACTCTACGGAGTTCTGAGTAATAATGTAGTGTTCCTTTTACCCTGTCTTGAAATTGAATTTTTTACATTGTAATGCTTGCTAATACAATTTTTTTTAATTTATCTTTACATCTAAACACCAGCCCTAGCTGACGTATGTACCACCATTATCATGTTTTATATGTGGTGGCTTATTTTCAGCAAATTATGTGATGATATGCCTGAATTGCTATTATTCCGAGGCAAGTGAAACTACACTGATTCAATTGAGGCGTTTGAGTGTGTATATGTGTGTATTGAAGAAAAGGTTTTGGAACCCCAGACCTCTTGCACAATAACCTCAGGAAGCTTTATTACTGGATTATATTTGCACTCACTATGTAGATAATTTACATTTATGTTATTATGGCTTGTACTCAATGTTACAATTCTACATAATTTTTGGATTTTTGTTAGATTTATTGTAATTATTGACATTGATGGATAAGAGTGTATCACGAACAAAACCTTAAACCATCAATGTCCAGACAGCTTTATTGCATTCAGATGCACTCTTTCATCCGTGGGTGATGGTCAAATTAGATCATCTCATTGGGACTTGCAGTACTTGTATGCAGCTTCTATGAGCATCTGACTTCTCCACTCCAGATGCGTCAGTGTAAGTTATGTTGCATGTGTCAAAACATCTTATAATCTTCTGTGCTACTGTTTGTACATGCAAAACAGATAGTTTCATGCCCTACATGCTTTATTGTTGCATTGTCGCCCTTCATCCGCTTTCATGCTGCAACCTCGCCTTTGGTTTTTCTCCACATTCATCCATCTTGCTGCTACTTTTTATCCTGCTAATCCTCTGTCTATATAGGCCTTGTTACTTAAAAAAGTTGGACGGGCCTTGTACTATCTAAGATTGCTGCTAGTGATGATGCTATCTTACAACTGGTTAACTGATGTGCCTCCTGTTCATCTACCCTATGTACTTGCAAGGTCTATCTTATAGCCTGAGATCTAAATACAATCCAATCCCTCCCTGATTTTTGTGAAGTTGCAGGTACTGTTGGTTATCCTTGGCTCTCGAGTTTCTTTTACCAGTCAACCTGTATATTTCTGCCCCGTAGTCATACTTGATTTTACCGCTAGTACAAGTTGTGATTCTTCACTGAGGTTGGTTCTTGGGCAGTATGTTGCAACCTTGCTAGCCTTATCTTGCGGAGTTGTGGCTCTCAAGGGTTGTTAGTAGCACTTTATGCTCATCTAAGGTTTTGTTTTGCTTGATAATTTTTCCCTTCTTTATAGTATGATAGTAATTGTATGATCTTGAAGAGAGGAAACTTGGAGTGTTGTTGAAGTGCTTTCTTGTGATTGGGGACACACAATTGAAGCTAAGGCCAACCACATGTAGAGGAATTTTCTCCTAGTTTATACACCTTTATTATTCTTTTATTTTCTATTTTACAATCATTAATATGATCTTGAACAACTACATGCTTGTTTGCTCATTCAACCTTGATTAATGATTCCTAGAAGCTATTATTGATTTCAGCTTATAATGTTGTCTCATCATCTCATATCTGGGTGCTTCTTGTTCTTGATACAGTTTGGCCTTTCAAACTATCTGGAGTTCTCGGCACATATCCTTTCGCCCATGAATGGCCGGCCTGCTTCTCTTACACTCAGTGCGTTTTTTATACTGTATTTGTTCGGCACATACATTCTCTGAAGATGTTCCTGGCTTGAATTTTCAAGTCTTTTGATTATTTTTCGTGTTGCTCTTCGACTCTTGGTGAAGGGAGCTAGCTAACCTGCTTCAATGCATGGTGCCCCAGTTTGAGGGGTAATGCTGTGTTGTTGTTATATAGCAGTTTCCTGAAGCATAGATAGCCTTTTACACTAAGCTTTCCAAAGCTTCAGACTATTTATTTCCTTGTGAGGTTACATAATTTTCATCTGCACACAGCCAATTTGTTTGCAGATTGTCTGATTCTTTACCCCATATTTAAGCATGCTGTTACACTTAAAAAAAATATTTTTGGTAAATAATTGATAGCACAGCCTGTGTTACTGCTGAATCATTTTGGTCTGCGTGTCTCTTGTACCTCGTCTTTATTTGTTGTAATGCGAACTCGCAGAGAATAGCGTTTAATGCTTGTTGATATTCAAGTTCCGTAAAATTATTGTTGTTAAAATGTTTTGCTCTGAAGAGTGTTGACTCATATTTTCTCGTTAAGAATACGTGATTAGATTAATTCAATATTTCAAGAAAATAAGAGTTTTCTTCCAAGTTTTATATTGGTAATTACTATTATTGTTAACAAAAAGAAAGAAAAATAAATTATATAAAAAAAAAAAACACTAATCAGAAATTTTTATATCAACAGAAATTAACAAACTATACTAGATCTCTCTAGACTTAGAATTAGATGGTCACACTCTCTTTGTTTTTTGTACTTTTTGCCCTTTTCTGGATGATGATGCATGACAACACACCACAGGTGGTGGCCGGTGGTAGTGGACAGGTACCACAAACTTTTATCATTAAAAGTAATAATAATAAAGAGAGGAGGTCACGGCACGACACTTTTCGCCATCTCATTGGTACCGATTGCTACTTTTAGTTAGCACAATAATCAGCACTCCTTTCTTCTGATTAGTTTAATTAAGAAATCATGTTTAGAGAGAGAGAGAGAGGTTCCTGGAATATTCTTTGTTGATTACTACTTTTAGTTACCACAATAATCAGCACTCCTCTTCCTCTGATTAGCTTAATTAAGAAGCAAGTTTGAGAGGCAATCACAGGCCAACAACAAGGCTAGAGTGACCTGGCAGAATGAAAGAGGCCCCCACTCCAGCTGAATAAACCTAATTTTCATTTTTACTCAAAAAAAA
>JAVJIF010030937.1:0-47500 GCA_038442645.1 Agave tequilana
TCTGCTTGATTTCCTTCTTCTGCCAAATCTCACACTGCAAAAAGCAGAGCAAATGCCTGTCCACATCCACTTTCACAGGGTACAAGGACTTTTTATTTGTAGGGTCACACCATGTCTGTTGAGGTCTATCTAGATGTTTCGTTAAGAACTTTTTAATTAATAAAACACGAGAAAAATTATAAGCAAGGAATATTTGTGCCTCCTTTTGCCTCTAAACAGAGTCCAACTCTAGTGCAGTTTGTTGGGAATGCTGTCGGAGTTTCAATGCAAATATCAAAGTTTTGTTGCAAAATAATCACAAACACATCAAGCACAAATAAATGAGAAAGAAAGTGAGAAAACACAGATTTAATGATGTTCGGCAATTGCTTACGTTCTCGGGGCAGAAAGAGAGAAAGATCTTATTCAAATCAATCAATTCAAGGTACGATCAATGGGGACAATATCCCTCTTTATATATAAGTAGGGAGCCCCGCGAAGAAAAGTAAACTAACAGCTTTAAATTCGGATCAGAAACGAACTCAGAATCCGACTTGAAAACCACCCAGAACACATGTTTGTTTCAACTAGGAGGGCATGTCTACAGTCACAACACACAACTCTCGGGCTGCTGCTGCCGACAGCGTGGGGGGGGGGGGGGGGGTGCTGTCGATAGACTGAGCCAAAGCTGCCGGCAGGGCTGTTGACAGTATGTATCACTCCACTTTGTGTATCTGCATATCTAAGTATTAGCTTTCGACAGCACCCAGACCTATCGACAGCACCTAGACCTGTCAACAACGGTTCTCTGCTCCAGTCTTGTACTGCTGCTATTGCTATCAGTTTGGGTTAAAATAAAAAACCTACCAACTAGATTTTTATCTTCTCCCCATAATTCTCGAACTAAGTGAAGATTTATCAAATCTAAGCTGAACACAATGAATCACCATGTCGACTCAGCTGGGTTGCACTAATGTGGTTGCCTACGTACCTCCTGCTCTGGGGGCCATACCATCCGCAGTTCATCCAAACGAGGTTCACTGAATTCAAACAACTGAAAGGAGATGGAGTAACTTCTTAATGCTCGAATTTTACTCTCGGAACAACCTTGGTAAGCATATTAGCGGGATTCTCGTTCGTGTGAATCATCTTTAACTCGATGTCACCCTCATCAAGAATCTTCTGAAAAAGTAGATTCTGAAGTCAATGTGCTTCGTCCTTACATGATAGACCTGATTTATTGCCAAATAGATAGCACTTATGCTATCACAGTTGGTTTTCAATAGATCCTGATCAATCCTCAAATCGTCAAGCACCCTTGAAGCTAAATAACCTCCTTCATAGCCTCTGTCATGACCATATACTCGGCTTTCGTAGTAGACAATGCAACAATGGAGTGCAGAATAGAGCGCTAATTCACTGGTGCATGAGACAATGTGAATATATACCCTGTCAAAAATCGACGCTTGTCAAGGTCTTCCGCGTAATCAGAATTGATATATCTGATACACTTTTGCTTACACGTAGTATCCTTTTTGAACACAGAATCAACATCTATGGTACCTTTGATGTACCGTAGAATCTACTTCATTGCCTTCCAATGACCCTGTGGTGGAGATTTTCTGACACGATTCATCAAGCGATTGATTTTGCACCATGGGAAAGAAGTAACAAAGAGATTCACACAACAAAAAGCAAGCTAGGAGACATGATTTTTATGTGAAAACCAATTTTGAAAAAACTACAAGGAGGGGGGAAGAATTCACTATTTTTGAGAGGTTACAGTGAACTCAGTAGAGATATACTCTGTTTACAATCTATTTCATCTTTTCCTTGGAGGGTTCAATGTATATATGGTGGAGATTTTCTGACAAGATTGATCAAGCGATCGATTTTGCACCACAGGGAAAAAAGTAACGAAGAGATTCGCACACAAAAAGCAAGCTATGAGACATGATTTTTACTTGAAAATCCAATTTAGAAAAAATCATAGAGAGGAGGAAAAGAATTCACTATTTTTGAGAGGTTACAGTGAACTCAGCAGAGTTATACTCTATTTACAATCTCTTCCCTTTTCTCTTTGGAGGGTCCAGTGTATAAATATCCTACACGTTGTAACAAAAGTGCAGATATCACGAATCTCCAAAATAGCAGGATTTACACATTGGGATTTCTTCATAACTACACAGATTATGCCATTGATTGTTGTGAGTGATCCACGCTGCCGACTGTAACCATCTGCGAGCAAGAGTTGTTGCAATGTTCAAAATGTGGGATGATCTGGTGGCGTAACTGACTCCGTGAATCATAGGAGTATTACTAGTCAAATTGAATCGATGAGACCGACTGCTCTTGGTGTCTCACTTGGAGGAGAGGAGTCGTCTCGGAAACGGTCTTTAGAAGGTACTCGAAGTATGAGAATGCTCAAGGCGGTAATGCCTTCGGAAGGAGGGATGACCTCGGGAATGACTAAGTGATGCTCGAGAGAATGATCTGCAGGAATGTCTTGTCATCTGCCTCAGGCGGTCCTGATAAGGCTTGTCGTCTGCTTCGGGGGTCCTGATAAGGCATGACATGTGGAAAAGAATGGACGACTAGTGAGTTGGTTAGTTTAACAATGTTGAACATTTGAGACCTAACAAAAATTGGTTTGTAGGAGTTTTTAAATATTTAGATCATAATCAAATGGCCGGATCAAGAATTCGTATGTCTAAAGACATAGATTTAACTAACTCACTACTTTCGGCCGTCCATTTTGTGCTACTTGATGGATGGGTAAAAAGTATTCAAAACACTTGATTTTTGGTTTATAGATACATAAAGTAATATAAATCAACTTCAACGGAGTGGATCTTGTATTCAAATGTTGGAGGCTTGTATTTGAGTTGGAAGGATTCAGGCTCAAGTCCTTTTGGAAGGACACAAATCTATCTCTCTCTCTACACCCCCCCAACAAACATACACCCCCCCCCCCCACACACACATATAGAGTAAGGTTACAATATACATATGTGTAACTAAGTAAAGTTACACACACCATTTTTACCACAAAAATTTTACTTGGTGAAATACAAACAAATATTAGGGTAAGTGATCCCCACAAGGTGTTTAAAAAATATTTTTGTGTGGTGGAAAAAGGGTGTGCGTAACTTAACTTAGTTACACGTATATGTATTATAACTCTAACCATATATATATATATATATATATATATATATATATATATATATATATATATATATATATATATATATTATATATATATATATATATATATATATATATATTATATATAATATATATATATATATATATATAAGAAAAATGTATATCAGCCGCCAACTGAGAAAGTCTCTCAGCCGGCGGTGATGTGGCGTAATATGTGTCACATAACTGGGGTAATCTTTGTAGGGTCCCCGCTTTTAAAAATAACTAAAATTACTAAAAGACCCTGCTGTTAAGAAATAAAACTTTTTTTATTTGGATGAGGTTATATTCTCTATTATTATTTTCCCTCTCATTATTCTCTCTCTCCTCTCTCTCTCTTCTCTCTCTCTCTTTTATATACATGTAATAGATCTCCCTCACTCTGTCATTTCTGATGTCGAGCCCCAATAATAATTCATATCCGGCCACCCCATCTCGTAGTCGGCCCAACCCACTTTCTCTCCAACTGAGTATGAATCTGATCTCTTCAAGTGCAACTACATCAACGAACGAAAAAAATTCAATCAGAGAGAGAAGTTTGGATTATGAGCCAGAGGTTATGTTTTTTTTTTTCAGATGTATGTACTATTCATGTTATTGATTTGTTGTTCTCAATCCTCACTAAAAATAATTATTACGTTTGTATCGAGATTATGACCATGGTCGCGGACACAAGATTCATATGAAAAATTTGACCTTGGTCGCTGTTCTCATCAACAATCTTTAACTTTTTTGGTTGTGAATCTATGACCTTAATCACAAGCTTAAAGTAATTTGAATACTTCTTTATTAAATTTTTTTATATGCAGATATTATGATTTTCAGGAATGCGACTACGCCCGTAGTGGTTAATAAAATAACTTCTCAATTGTTATAAAAGCAATCTTAGTTGCAGTCTATAATTATATTATGATTGTATCAATTATATTCTGATTATATCATGTGGAATTTATAGACATGTCATTTTTGTGCTTAATTGATATACAAATAAACTTTTTCAGAAATTTATGATATGATCTGTAAGGATTTTAGTGACTCGAGCATAGTACTAGTTTACTTATGTTTTTATATATTTGTTCTTCACTGCAGCTATTGTCTCTATTTTCACGCACGAGAAGAACTTTGTGTTGTGTTACACATTGCGATCGTAGTCGCAGTTTTTTATTTGTGATATACAGTAAAATATACTGATTTGAGAGGATTGCGATTATGATCGCAATATTAACTATCGATATGTTAACTTTGGACTGCAATCATGGTCGCAATTTTTAAGTTGATTGAATGTACAATGATCAAACTGTTTATCAGGACCACGACCATGATCGCAGTTTCATGTGTTAATATAATTCATTATGGACAGCAATCATAGTCGCAATTTTTTACTTGAGAGTAATTATTAATTGAATACTGTGACCATGATCACAGCTGAGATGCAAAACTAATAACTTTTCACTTATAATCACCGAGTGCAATCATAGTTAACTTCTTAATAAAAGATTTACATTGTTCTGTAGTAAATGATTATATTTCTTATCATATGATAATAATATTTGCAGGTAATATATTAAATCCGCGACTATGGTAGCAGCATTTATAAAATCACTTAAATTCATGTGATCACTGCGAATTAAAATACATGAAAAAAACATACTTTACATGTATAATATAGAAGATCATATTCATATGAAGTAAATTTTATTTATAACATAATATGGTTAGAAAGAGATCTTACAAAAAAAGCGCATTAAAAGTTCTTAAAAGAAGACAAAAATAAGGTAAATATCAAAAGACCAGAAAATCCTAGTCCTTGTTGTCATCACCATCATAAGAAGATTCGTCGTCTTTATTCTCCTCGTCTTCCTTTTTATTCTTTCTTTCCTCATCTTCTCCCTCATTGACTGGCTCGCTATCCTCTTCGTTTTCTTTCTCTTTTTGAGAGTATTTTTGTTCATTGATAAACTCTCAGAATGGGTCATATGTATCAAGTTCTTCTTCCAATCCGTATTGAGAAGAACCTCCAGAGGATATGCTAAAAGAAAGCGCGCATTCAGCATTAGAAAATATGCTTTCTGTTGGCCCAAAGGCCTATCACCCTAGTTTTGATGATGATCAACTCATGAAGTTATGTTTACTAATGATCTTGTGTTTAATTAGTGACAAATTCATTATCAAGATCTTAGTAGGTGCATAGCTCAACAAAAGATAAAATTTGGAGCTAGCACGGTGTGATCCAAGGAGCTTTTGGATCAAGGTTGGACCAAGTCAAGAAGATGAGAAGCCTTCAAGAGAAGACTTCAAGAAGATGAAGACTTGTGTCTAGGTATAAGATTTTGTTTTTGTTTTAGTTAAAAATGTAAAGGATAGATAGTTGGTGGATTGCTCAAGTATTATACACACACACACTCTTGATAGTTTTGTTTTATAAAAGATTTTTTGGTTTACAAAAGATTTTTCATTTTAGAAAAATACAAGTTTGGCTTTTGGTATTTATCATATACATATCTTTTAACCAAAACCATATTTAGAGCTTAATGTCAAAAACTTAGATATTTCATTTTATTTGTGTAGTGGATCATATCCATACACACTATGCTTTAATGAGTTCAAAATATCTAGTTTTATTTGAAGATGTTTTGGAAAAAAAAGATTTGGAAAAATATTGTTTTAGAAAAATACAGTTTTATCATGAGCCAAATTTTTCATGTTACAAAAATAGTCCAATCTTTTATAACATGCCTTGATTTTGTGCAAGCATGTTTGTTTATCAAAGTATATTGGTTAAACTATTTTTGTAGATTTTTATGTATTTTATGGGATTTTATTTGAGCCAAAAAGACTAATTTTTTAATCCCAGAAAATTGTTTCAGGCTTCGTATAAGTCGACTAGTGACCTTTAATAGTCGACTAATACAGGAGTCAGCCGACCAGATCGGTCGACCGACGTGCACAAACGTGCACGCCTTTGTGTACTGGAGGACGGCCGACCGTGCCGGTCGACTGCTCCAGAGAGCAGAGCTCTCTGGAAAGTTCGGCCGACCGCACCGGTCGACCGACAGAGAGTTGGACTCTCAGCTCCAGTGGGTCGGTCGACCCTGGCGGTCGACCGTGGCTCCAACGGTCAGAAATCCGACCGTTGGCGGTCGACCGCACCGGTCGACCGGCAGCTCTGACAGACCCCAACGGCTAGTTTTCTGGCAGCCTATAAATTGGGGGTCTTTTTATTGTTTTGAGCCAAGATTTTCAAGTGGGTTTTCACCAGTTTTTCCTGAACTATTTAGAGGTTTTTCCTCCACTTGATTTAGAGCAAATATTTCCAATCAAAAGGAGAGATTTATCAAGAGTGTTTAAAAGAGATTTTCTTGAGTTTTTCACCAAAGATTTTCCTTGTTTTTCTCACACCACACTTGAGCTATCCATTGATTATTTCATCCTATAGGTGTGTTGTAGTGAGAGTGCTTTAGGTGATCAAAGTGTTGTGATCACCAAAGATCTTTTCTTTGTTCTTTGAGGAGACGGGCAAGTGTGCTCGTGATTGTTTGGGTCCTAGTGAGGACTCGTTGTTTTGAGTTCGGGTGCGGACTCGGTGGTTTGAGGTGCGGCCTCGGCGAGCTAGAGAGCTTGCGTGTGTACGAGACTAGGGAGTCCGAGGGCTTGTAGGTGTTGCGGCACTGAGGAGAGATCCAGTGGGATCTTGCATAGTGGAAATCCTTCGTGTGTCGAAGGCGGGGATGTAGAGCAAGTGTGCTCGAACCTCGAAACAAACCCTTTGTGTTTGCGATTGCTCTCTCTCTTTCATTGTCTCTTGTTTATATCTTGCATTCAATTATTGTCTTTACATATACATGCTTGATATATTGTGTGCTCATTGATATACTTGCTTGGGATTGTTTGCTAACACTTGTATTTAACCAAGAGAGCCAACGCGGCACCTCAACCCATTCAAGGGAAATCTAGAGGAGTTTGTCCAGAGCCCTTCACGGGGAATTCGGCAACACTCTTGTGTTATACATAGTGTTTAGTGTAAGAAGTTTAATTTGGTCATAATTGCTTTTAGCTTCCGTATTATTTGCATCATTCATCATTAAGTGACCATTAGATTAGCCTTCACCTATTCACCCCCCCTCTAGGTGAACCCTTCACTTTCATCAAGCATGTATTTGTAAAGTGGCAGAGGAATAAGTTCCTCAGTGGGCCATAAGAAAACTTGATCATCCTCATGAAGAGGAGGATCAGAAGCAACAATATTTGATGAAGTGAGATAATCAAAAGGAGAGAAGTCCAGACTTCCATCAGATTCACTAGAATCCGCTAAAGAAAGAAAGAGGACGGTGGCAGAATGATTGAAGTTAAAATCTGAGTGTTCAGAGAAAGAACATGGGGAAGACATGATTCAAGAATAAATTGTTTCAGGAAGTTTAAAAATCAAATTGAAAAAAAAGAGCACAAATATTTTTTTAGATATAAGATCTTTAAAATATATTACTCATAGGCACTATAAAAAGGCTGATACTATAAAACGATATGAATAGTAATAATACGTATTATAGGTGACGGTTGAGTATTCGAAGAAGAGATAAAAAAATTAAATATTTAATTGAAACAGTTATGACGGGAGAATCCAAAGAGTATCCTTTTGTTTTCCATTAAAAATCAAATTGGGAAAACTTACAAAATTGTGTAGAAAACTACAAGTAAAAGAAAATTTACAAGTATCCTCTACTGAGATTTCTGGGAAAGTGTGCCAGTAGAACTCTGATCAGCGCGCGACCACTTTGTTCTGTTGATGCGAACGATTGAGTCTTAGGAATTCCTTCTCGCCGGGTTCTAGAGATTCCTCGAGAGAGGAAGATCCTAGGGTATTAGCACCCTGAATTTAAAGAATTGATTCTCTGAATTTCTTGAAAGCGAGAGAGTTGTCTCAGCTGATTTTCTTGATCCTTGTGTGTGCTCTCTTTTTAACTCGATGCTGCCCCTAGCTCCTCCAGAAGTGAGCTATTTAAAGGCTCTTAGGGGTGTAACTGCCCCTAAAATCCAGCAAGACTGGTAACAATCTGTTAGTCTCGCACCAGAGGCTATTTTTAGCTTGGCATTAGGCTTTAAAGCTTCATGTGAAGCTAAATATAGTCCTCGCGTGAGGCTAGCCAGGCTCGCATGAGCCTATTAAATGGCCGTTTTGACATGGCTGTCTCCACTTAATGTGGGATGAAATGGGCAGGTGTAACCGCCCATTTAAAATGGCATTAACCCTACTAAAGTAGTAGTTAGCCCACTAATGACTTAGTCAAATGTTGACCTGAAAAACCCTCCAGCAGGGGGTACATAAAGCTTCAAATGAAGCTATTACAAAGCTTCAGGTGAAGTTAAAATTAGTTTTAGGCGAAGCTGAGAGTTAGCTCTATATGGATCTATGAGGAGCTTCATGCGACGCTATAAGAAAGCTTCAGGTAAAGTTAGAATTAGCTTCAGGTAAAGCTGTAAGTTAGCTTTCTGAAGAGCTATGAAGAACTTCATGCGAACCTATCAAGAAAACTTCAAGTGAAGCTAGAATTAGCTTCAGGGAAAGCTATAAGTTAGCTCTCTGTGGAGCTGTGAAGAGTTTCATAGAAGCTCTCAAGAAAGTTTCAGACGAAGTTAGAATTAGCTTCAGGCGAAGCTAGTATTAGCTTCAGGTGAAGCTAGTATTTTAACCCTTTAAAAGGCTTGTAAAGCTTCAAGCGAAGCCATTACCTTAGGTTAGTGCGAGACTAAGTGTTGAACTGACTTAGCCTTATAGACCTACTTAGGCTTCTTCAAAGGCACAATTTGACTTACTGTCTACTTCACTGGATCAGTAAGATTCATACCATTGTTTTGTCCCTTGAGGATGGGCAGAACCTGATCATCAGCTTGTCTATGGCTTGTCTTTTATAAATATCGACAAGTTTAGATATTGTTTGGACCGGTTGAAGTGCTGTCTGGGAATTTATCTTTTCAGAGTATCAACAAAACCCCCTTCAAACTTTTCATAAATCTGCAATGGGTTGGTTTGGATTTCGAAATACTTTGAATTGCTTCGATTTGTTTGAAGAAAAGTCTACAAAATTAGGTTTGCCTTTGCAGCTAAAATAGCCTCGCCTCTGGGACTTTTTCTGGGCTAACTTTGCTTTGCAAAGCGAAATTATATTGTTAACTTCGCTCAGCTTTTAGCTTCGCCTGTGCTTAACTTAGCCTGCACTTAGCCTCGCCTGCGCTTAGCTTCGCCTGGCGCTTGAAGGGGTTACTTTCTTATTCTGAGGTGAAGCACTCGAGTGCTTTAGCCTCGTCTCGCTTCAAGATTTGAAGTGACATTAGTGAAGTTAGGCTGTGGGGCATATAAATAGGAATTACAATCCTTTTTAGAGAAATTACTTTCTCTTTTCTAACTACGAACGAATTTTTATAGGAAAATTTCTTTCCCTCTTCTGTGATTTTGATATTGACACTAGGGTTTAACCCTTCTCATCTCTTCAACTCGAGATTCATGGCATCTTCTCGTCGTCTAAGTAAGGAGGTTAAAACTAAGGTGGTGGAGACCTTCACTCCAGTCGTTACACGGCCTATAGCTAGTGAGTCTCGATTTTTAGAGACTCCACCAAAAAATTAGCGATCTTAGGGAGTTCATCTCTCTCGATTTTAGCTTTACAAGCTATTTTAAAGATAGAATTTCCATTGTTCTATGCATTGGCAAAGTTGGATACCAACCAAAGGTTTTTTCTTTTTTTTTTTTTTGGCTTCCATGCGTAGCTGTCTTTCCAAGCTTCTTGGTGAAGCTAAGACTCGCGTGTTAGGCGAAGTCAGCTTTCGGCCAAGGCTATGACTTGGCCTTTTGGTGCGAGGCTATGACTTAGCCTCTTAAGGCTAGGTTAGCTTTGCCATACATGCGAGGCTATGCCTTGATCTCTTGATTGAAAAGGGAAAATATTTGAATTGAAATAAAGAAAGAGTTAAAGTTAGAAAATTTTTAGTCTCTTCTCAATGTAACCGCGTAGCAAGGGCTAGACGAGTCGATCCACAGGGAAGGATGCGATGGAAGCTTTTCGGAACGATTTCTCTAACAGTTAGCTTGAAAAAAGAAAGAATTATGATTGTAAGCAAAGATTTTAAGTAGAAAAAACAGGCATAGCCAACTAATCATCTATCACAACCAAACACTAGTCTATCAAGAACAAATACCATGTTGAACCTATAAAGATTAACCCCAGAATTGTTGCTTCAAATTCAAGAAAGAAAAGTAAGAAAGAAAGTAAACCCTATTTACAGTACATTAGATAAAACTAAGTATTGGTTATCAAAGTCTCAAAGTATGGTTTAAGAAAAATAGTTTTTAACTTAACGTTAAACCATCAAAGAATCTAAGTAACCAAGAATAATTATTAAATAGCCTAAACCTAGATTAACTTAATTCATGACTAATCCTCAAGAATTATTTACTTACCCTATGGGTTTTAACATGCATAGAGTTCAATCAATTTATATTCATAGATCTAGGTTTTAGTTGTTGGAGAGATTAGCAAACTACTAAAGAATTAGTTACACATAATTATGGTGAAATTTAGCATGGTATTTACTAGAATAAAAGAAACACAAATTAAAATAGCAAAGAGATTGAAAGAGAATAATGACCTTTTATTGAATCTGTCACCAACTCAGTACAAAGCCTTCTCCTTTCTTCAACTCTTTTTCAAAGTAAAAAAAATAGAAAAATACAAGTAAATTCGAAATGAAAGAGGATCTAAAGAAAACCTAGGCTTGAGCTTCTGAGATTTGCTCTCCTCTGTTGCTCTGTAGGAGTTTTTATAGGATATTTGAGACGTAGAATCTCAGTACAACTCTACCACAAAAACGCGGCGATAGCCGACTCCAAACTGCCACGAAAACGCGGCTTTTGTCGCGTTTTCGTGACAAAAGCGTGGCCAATGGTCACACACTTTCGTGCGTAGCCTCTTCTGATCCGTCCATATAGAAATCTATCCTCAGATCTTGAATTTGGGCTCTGGATTTTGAAATACGACGATCTCTTTAGATAACTTGGAGACAATGCTATCTCCAAATCCGAATAAAATTCAGATTTTCTTCCCTTTATCTTCATCTTGTAGTGCAAGCAACCAGGTTCAAATAGAAGCTCATCTCTATTTTTAGTTAGGATTAGGATCCATCTTGTTCTATCCTTCTCCTCCTTTAGATTAATCCAAATTTAAATGGGAGAGGAAAGAAAACATGCTTCCTTTATCTTTCCTAATTAATCCTTATTTTCATATTTCTTGTGGGCTTTTAGCTTCTCTTGGGCTTTCTTGAATCTTGGAGGCTTGCACATTACTAAACAATAAATGAATTAAATAGTAATGGTTTATAAAAATTAAGTATGGAAATGTGTGAATGAAAATATGCATTTTTGATGACCAACCATCTCTTTAAGGCTGGGCTAGCTTTGCCATATAGGCGAGATTATGCCTTAGCCTTTTAAGAGCAAGGCTACCTCTGCTAAGCACAGCTAAAGGCTCTCGCATGTTTATTTTCCTCGATTACTAACGTACTTGCCTTTGCTTTTTTTTTTTTGTCGTACACTATGCCCCAAGACCCTTAAACAACTTATTTGGATCTGTAAGAGGAATGGATGAGAATATGCACTTTCAATTTCAGGGTTAGGCCTCACTTTTCAGTAGCAGGAGTTCACCAGAAAGGGACGCTTTACTTCTCACAACTGACGAGCGTGTTACCCGGAGCATCTTGACCACCACCCTGATTGAAGATCATAATCGTGTAGTATACCAAAAGTCAAATTTTATGCTCGGGGATGCAGCATCTGATACTGACTAGCAACTACTCGCCAGGGAGGGCCAGTGGATCTTCACTATCAAGGGTGAGAAATACTATCTCCTGTCAAGCAAGAGACATTTTCCTCTCTCGTACTTCCAATCAGTAAAGGCGCCATGAAAGATGAGATGGTCGGTGACTTGGTCCACCGATTTCGTTCATGTTGGGATTTTAAGCTCAATGGCTACAACCGTTGTGGGTCACCTGGGGCTGTACTTGGCATGCATCCTGGGAGAATAGGACATGACCTCCCTATTGGAGAAAACCCGACGATTGCCCAAACATTCCTTAACCAGTTCATCAAGGTTCAAGGCAACTACCCTGCGAGGAATTTTAGGGCTCCCGCTGGGTACATCCAACTCAGAAGCCATGGTGGAGGGATTTGGCACTGTATGCTTTGAAATATTTTGAAGTAGAGCTGATCAAGCTTGGACGATGAGGCGGTCAGGGCAACTTGCCATGGGGTGGAGATAAGTGTGCCCATTTTTCACCGTCTTTGAGCTGAATTGTCCAGCTTCAGGGATCTTCTTCACCCCTGTTAGTGAATTAGGATTGGCGCTCATGAAATGTGGGAAATATTCAATCTGTCATTGGGTTAATGCCCTATGAGGAGTATTTCCTTGCGCAATAGAGCTGGAGCAAATGGAGAAGGACGACTCGGAGATGTTCGAGACATATCGAGAATTGATGTGTCACTGCTATATCTGCATGGATGAATTAGAAAATTTATAACAGGAGATCAATTTAATGAAATCTCTCAGAAAATTACAATTTTTTTGGGTAAAAATTTGTTGTCGGTGAGTTTTTACTAGGTTAAAAGTAAAAAATGGGGTATTTTGGTCAACGTGATTGACGGTTCTTTAGGTGAGATATTTGATTTTTTTTTTAATGCCTACACTCTGCCACCAATATGCGGTATAGATTGGGCCACATCACCACTGGCTGATAAACTCTCTCAGCTAGCGACTGAGGTACAAAAACCCCTATATATACATATATATAGAGATAGACTTGTGTCCTTCCAAAAAGATTTGAGCCTGGATCCATCCCACTCAAATTTGACTCTCCGACATTTGAATACAAGATCCACTCTGTTAAAGTTGATTTATATTATTTCAAGTATCTATAAACAAAAAATCAAATGTTTTTAATATTTTTTGCCCATCCATCAAGCGGCACAAAATGGACGGCCAAAAGTAGTGAGTTAGTTAGATCTATATCTTTAGACATACAAATTCTCGATCCGGCCATTTGATTATGATCTAAATATTTAAAATCTTCTATAAACCAATTTTTGTTAGGTTTCAAATGTTCAACACCATTAAACTAACCAACCTGATTAGTCATCCGTTCTTTTCCATGTGTCATGCCTCATCAGGACTGCCTGAGACAGATGACAAGACATTCCCGCAGATTATTCTCCCGAGCATAACTTAGCCATTCCCGAGGTCATCCCTCCTTCCGAAGGCACTAACGCCTTGAGCATTCTCATACTCAGAGTACCTTCTCGAGCATCGTTCCTAAGACGACTCCTCTCGCTCCAAGTGAGACACCAAGAGATCTTACAAAATATGGTCAAAAGAGATCTTACAAAAAAAGCATTAAAATCTCTTAAAAGAAGATAAAAATAAGGTGAATATCAGAGGACCAGAAAATCCTAGTCCTCATCATCATCACCATCATAAGAAGATTCATCGTCTTCATTCTTCTCGTCTTCCTTTTTATTCTTTCTTTCCTCATCTTCTTCCAATCCGTGTCGAGAAGAACCTCCAGAGGATATGCTCAAAGAAAGTGTGCCTTCAACATCAAAGGACATACTTTCATCAAGCATGTCTTTGTAAAGTGGTAAAGGAATAAGTTCCTCACTAGGTCCCATGAAAACTTGATCATCCTCATGAAGAGGAGGATCAAAAGCAATAGTATTTGATGTAGTGAGATAGTTAAAAGGAGAGAAGTCTAGACTTCTATCAGATTCACTAGAATCTGCTGAAGAAAGAGGACCGGTGGGAGAATGATTAACGTTGAAATCTGAGTGTTCAGAGGAAGAAGATGGGGAAGACATGATTCAAGAATAAATTATTTTAGGAAGTTTATAAATCAAATTGAAAAAGAAGAGCACAAATATTTTTTTTAGATATGAGATCTTTAAAATATATTACTCACAGGCACTATAAAAAGGGTAATACTGTGAAATGACATGATTATTAATAATAAGTATTAGAGATGACGGTTGAGTATTCAAAAAAGAGCTGTACTTAGCATGCATCCCGGGAGAATAGGACATGACCTTCATGTTGGAGAAAACCAGCGATGGCCCAAACATTCCTTAACCAGTTCATCAAGGTCCAAGGTAACTATCCGACGAGGAATTTTAGGGCTCTCGGTTGGGTACATACATTCTACTCAGAAGCCATGATGGAGGGATTTAGTACTGTATGTTTTAAAATATTTTGAAGATAAGCTGATGAGGCTTGGACGATGAGGCAGTCAGGGCAACTTGCCATGGGGTGAAGATCAGTGTATTCAACTTTTTCACCATCTTTGAGCTGTATAATCCAGCTTCTCAATTTTTTCACCATCTTTGAGCGGTATTGTCCAGCTTCAAGGACCCTTCTTCACCCCCGTCAGTGAATTAGGACTGGCGCTATATGAAATGTGAGAAATATCCAATCTTTCGATGGGTTCAATGCCCTATGAGGAGTATTTCCCTTGCGCAATGGAGCTGGAGCAAATGGAGAAGGACGACCCGGAGATGTTCAAGACATATCAAGAATTGATATGTCACTTCTATATCTGCATGGATGTTCACAATGCTCGAGGGAATGCTAATGGGATTAAGGTTTGGGCAGATTATCTATTCCCCAATTTGGACGATGCCCTGGAGGAAGTACAATTCTCAATATCAGATGCCGATATCAACCAAAAGATGATATCCAGTGGACACGAGGATGTCATCCTGGATGAGGATGGCAGTGTCTACAAGAAAGGCGACAAGATCAAGAGCTTTCACTATCAGGCAAAACATCACATATCCAGAAAAGCTCTCCTCGTATGCTTCCTATTAGTCTGGTTGAAGAAGTGCATAGTTCCGTCTCCTCTGCATGATGGAATCATGTCATGGGTGATCCTCCTTGCTGTCCAACTTGCTCATGAAAAATTTCTTGGATTGCTCCCTGTCATGATTGCTGCATACAACAAGGTCTCCAGGCGTTGATGGGAGCTTTTTGCAGACCATCGGCTACTAAGAGGGGTAAGGGAAAGTTCTTCCTCGCGACAGGCCTTGCCTTAGGGGGGAGATGCCCTACATATATCTAAAGGCATGGTTTGCATTACACAGTTTCGCCATCATTTAGCCAGGAGAAAAAGCCGCCAGAAGGTGTACGTTTTGCACATCTCTGCAGTTTGACAAATTACAATGAGAGCGGTGTTATATAGCTGGGGTATGGAAGTTGATACATTGCTATGACGCGTACAGCCTCTGCCGCTGCTCTTCCTTTTCATTCTCGGTGCTGGATACAGTGAGGCGTTCCATGATATTAAAGATGGCAGATCTTCACTTAGTCAAGGCGTATTTAAGTGGCTGGTCAGTATCAGACCATCCCACTTAGTATATCGGTGTGGAGATATATGCTATCTGGAGCTGTATGTACCCAGCCGCTTTGCTCGCCAATTTGGATATGACCAGCTCTTTGTTGGCAATCCAACACCCACGTAGTGTTTATGGGAAGTTTGATGGACGGTGCCAGAGCCTGGAGGTACTTCATCGTCGGCTACACCGAGGCCCGATTTTACATGTTATACATAACTCCTAATCTACTGACCTTGTTAGGGTTCTGCCAGTGGTATAGAACTTCCAACTCTAACCCATCAAGGTTCAATATCATCTCATCTGGGACCAAGCTCATTTTCAAGCGATTGAAACAGAAAGCGACAGAGCAGGATCAAGGTAAGCGAGTTCGGCTACCAGGCCTCCTGAAATTCTTAGCTGAAGCTGATACGAAGCTTTAGATGCTGAGAGTCCCTATTGTGAGAATGTTAATGGTGATGAAGCTGCTCAGGAAGCTGCCAATGGAGCAGGCAAAGCTCCTCTTGAAGAAAAGGAAGAGGAAGAAGATCCTGATATCTACTTCAAGCAGAAGCGGAAGAAACTGGAGCCTAAGGAGACTGCTAGTAAAGAGCCCACCCAGAAGGAGCCTTGCAAGAAACAGGTGGTAAAGAAGGCTCGCCGAGATACTCAAAAGCTTCCACTGCTGCAAAGATGAGTTGTGTTGGCCCAAAGGCCCATCACTCTAGTTTTGATGATGATTAACTCATGTAGTTATAGTACTAATGATCTTGTGTAATTAGTCTTAGATATATAATCAAGATCTTAGTAGGTATTTAGCTTCAACAAGGATTTCAAGTCAAATTTTGGAGCTAGTACGTGTTGATTCAAGAGCTTGTGCATCAAGATCACATCAAGTACTCAAGAGGAGTCTAACTCATTGGATCAAGATTTGGACTAAGTCAAGAAGGAGAAGAAGATTTTCAAGTGAAGACCTTCAAGAGAAGACTTGTGTCTATGTTTGTTTTGTTAAGATTTTACTTTTAGATAAAATATAAATGATAGATTAGTTGGTGGATTGCTCAAGTATCATATACACTCACACACAAGATTTAGATGAGTTTTTATAAAAGAGTTTTCATTTTGGAAAAATACCGTTTTGATTTTTGGAGTTTCATATATACATATGTTTTAACCAAAATTATTTTAGAGCTTAATGTCAAAACATAGATATTTCATCATATATATGTAATGGATCATATCCATACACACTAAGCTTCAAAAGTGTTTAAAATATCTTGTTTTTGTATTTTGAGAAGTTTTGAAAAAATCGATTTGGAAATATATGAATTTTGTTTAAAGCCAAAATTTCCATAACACAAAAATAGTTCAAAATATTTATAACATGTTTTGATTTTTACTCAAACATGTTTGTATATCAAAGTATATTACTAAACTTATTTTTATAGATTTTTAAAGAATTTATGAGATTTTATTAAAAATAAAAAGTCAAGTTTTTAAATCCCGAAAACTGTTTTCTGGCCTTCTGCCGGTCGACCACACGGTCGACCGAGACAGAGGTGGTCGACCGGGCGGTCGACCGACGTGCACAAAACATGCACAGGTTGGGCCAATCGACCACACGGTCGACCACTAGAGAGCTTCTGCTCTCTGAAAATGGCCCGGTCGACTGCTAGGCCATTGCCATGAAGGCGGTCGACTGACCGATCGACTGACCTTCCCAACGGTCAGAAATCCGACCGTTGCGGTCGACCGACGGTAGTCTGAACTACTGAGTTGGCCTCCAACGGGCAGATTTTTGATGCCTATAAAAGAGGCTTCACTTGAGTTGTTTTAGATAAGATTTTGGAGAGTTTCAAAGCCAATTTTTCCTATCTATTGTAGAGGTTTTCTCCACTTGTTTTAGTGCTAATACTTCCATATCAAAAGGAAAGTTTTCAAGAGTGTTTTCTAAAAGCGATTCTTTGAGTTTTTCACCACCAAATCAATCCTAATTTTCTCACACATACTTGAGCTTTCCACTGCTATATCATTCCTATAGGAGAGTTGTTGTAAGATTGTTTTTAGGTGATCAAAGTGTTTAGATCACCAAGAGTTCTACTTTGTATCTGAGGAGGCGGACTTGCGGGTTCGCATTGTTTTGTGTTCTAGTGAGAACTCGATGTAGAGGCGCGGCCTCGGCAAGCTTGCGTGCTTGCGTGTGTTTGTTCTTGCGGGAACAAGTGAGGGGACTAGTGAGTCCAAGAGTTCTAGTGTGAACTCCTTGTAGCTGTTGCGGCACCGAGTGATCCGGTGGATCGATTCTAGTGGAAATCCTTCATAGTGTTGACGGCAGGAATGTAGAGCAAGGGTGCTCGAACCTCGAAACAATTCTCCCGTGTTTGCGATTGCTCTCTCTATCTCTCACTTGTATTTATATCTTGCGTACTCTTATTCTTCATATTCATTACTTGCTTGATATACTTGTGCTTATATCATTATATGCTTGGGGATTGTTTGCTCACACTTGTATTCAACCAAGAGAGCCAAAGTGGCACCTCAACTCTTATTTAGAGGAATCTTGAGGAGATAGTCCAGAGCTTTTCACGGGGAATTCGGCTACACTCTTGTGTTATACTTGGTGTGTTGTGCATAATAGTTTTTATTTTGCATTAATAGTTTTAATTTCGCATTAATTTAGCATTAGATTAGCTAGTCATCTATTCACCCCCCTCTAGGTGATTTCAATTGGTATCAGAGCCTCGTGCTCTTGATTTGGGTCTAATCACCTTGAGTTAATTATCCTCATTTATAACTAATCACAATATTTATACACACACATGGATTTCATGTCACCTCCCACTTTTGACATTCTTAACATCCAAACTTGGAAAGTTAAGATGTCTATGTACCTCAAATCCCTAGGCATTCATGTTTTTTTGCCACTATTAGAGATTCTTATTGTTTAAATGGCAAACATTTGGAGGCTAATGTAAAAATCATACATGCTTTCAAGAGTATCATAAATGATGAATATTTATCTAGGGTTGCTAATTTTGATTCGGCTTTTGTAGTTTGGAATACTATAGGCTCCCTTGGCGAACAAAAGTAATAGTATGCGGGAAGCGACTTAAATGTTGGAAGTGAGGCTTCCAACGTATGCTACATGGTCCAAGGGATAACCCCTTGAGGTAAACTCCGAATCGGGTTAGAAGAGAATGTTGATATGCCTTATAATGAACTTGCATCTTTTTGTCAACAACTCCTTGAAAAATATGACATGCTTAAAATGAATAATAAGAAATTAAAAAATAAATATGATTCCATTTTAGTAGAAAAAGATTCATTTCAAAATAAATTTGCATGTATTTCAAATGAAAAAGATTTCTTGAAAAATGAGAATATTTCGTTGACTTCTAAATTGAATGATCTTTATGAAGAAAATACCTCTTTGAAAAATAAGATTATTTTGGTGGAAAAGAAAAGGAAATTGCTTTGAATGAAAATAACTCTTTAAAAAGAAAAGTTGTTTCAAAAAAAAGAAAATGTTTCTAAAAAGAACAAGATTGTTCATCATGCTTTTCATGCTACTACCATTGATAAAAATGAGATTAAATTTTTGAAAAATAGAATAGATTATTTGAGCTCAATCTTGAGCAATTGTGCATTCAATCATAATAGATTGGAAACCTTATTTCAAATGAAATAAGCTCCACATGTTCATGCACATCACCCATGGCACACATATGTATACTTTGCACACCATGATCACACTCATTCACATGTGCATCTTAGAGTGCACAAATGTACACATTGCGGCCGCAAAGACCATTTAGCAAAATTTGGTTATGATAGAATAAATTCCATTAATTTTGCTAATAAAAATGTTTGGGCTCCGAGTAAGACTAACCCCCGTGGACCCAAAAGAAAATGGGTACCAAAATTCTCACCTCTTGTGTTTGATGTAGGTGTGGGCTCTCACTTCACGTGAGAGACTTGGTGCCTTGGTGGTGGATGCATGGGCTTGATGGATACTATAAATTGATGCATCACTATCAAGGATCTTTTGGTGGGAAGACCACCATGTTTTGGAGACTTAGAGTATTGTTCTTTGGTGTGGTAATTATCTCTAAACTCATATTTATTTTTACATGCTTTTATAATTGATGATTTTTAGGATGTGTTAGTTTTTTGTTAAAACAATCATGTTTTGTATTTCATGAGGTGAATACTTGTTTAGATGTAATTTTTGTCAAAACTTGTGTGTATACTTATACAAGTAGTGAGCAACATTTGATTCATATATGTTTGTACTTCATTGCTCATTTGTACTTATTACATGCACATGTATAGCCTAGTTTTGATGATTATCTCATTTATACATGTTTGGCCTATTCGTATGCATGTTTTTTTCTTCATGTATATGTAATCTTTGTTCAAAATTAATAAATATACATGTATACCCGTGAGTCACTTGCCTTCATGCAAATATTATTATGGACTCCTTTTTTATGTTTGGGATATGTATGTATATTATTAGTTTTGATAAATCTTACATATACCTTGAGTTTGTTCCTAAATGAAAAATAATTTTTTATTTCATATTTGTTTGATAAAATAATATTCATGTTTGTTTTGAGCCTTATTGACTATTTTTATGAATATGCTATTCACATGATGCTTGTACACTCACATCATTTCTTTGTTTATTCATGACTTTGTTTCATGAACACTTTTATGAGCCTCATTGATTTCGAGTGTCAACTTTTGTGTATTTAGTATAATTCATGAGATATATATGATTTATTTTCATGTTTGAAAGATCTTTAACTAGTTTTTTAAAATAGTTATTTATTCTTCAATGGATAGAGTTCTCAAAATTTTACAAAATATTTTCAAACTATTTTTTTGAAAACCCCTACCAACCCTATAAGGGCGGATGGATGGGAGATTATGCCTTGTATGCTAAAATTAAATATCTTTTATCATGTGCATGAAAAGGGTGGATCTTTATGAGTTATACACTTGATTTTCATCATAGTTTCAATTGGTATCACAATTGATTTTTTTTTGTATACACATATTTTATTTTCTATATATGTATACTTCACATTTCAAATAATATCAATTTCCATTGGTATTTTCTTTTCATACATATATATGTTTTGATTGTGCTTGATTTACAAGATATTTACATGTTTAAAGCACAAATTATGTTTATGCTAAGCTTGATTTAAATCTTGATTTCAATATGTATCTCAATTGGTACTTCAATATGCTTATGCGTTATTTTTAATTGGTATTTTTTTATATCAAAATTTACAATATACTTATATTGGTATCAATATGTTTTGATTTTCAATTGGGTTTAAATTTCATTTGATATCAATATGTTTTACCTATTTGGTATCAAAAATTTACCATATATTTTAATTGGTGTATATAAAATATTTTCTTTCATTGATATCAAAATGTACAAGTGTTTCAATTTCAATTGGCATCACAAATTTCCTATTTCATATGGTATCAAAATCTTGTGATATCTCAAATTGATTTGTTGATTTAAGAAAAATTCAAATTTGTATTGTTTATTTGTAATTGGTATCTTAAAAATGTTTTGATATGTATTGCCTATATGCAAGGGGAGCTTAACATCTCTTCTATATATAGATTCATGTTGAGTGTATCTGATATTAAGGAGGTTGACATCTCTTCTTTATGTGATACACGTGTGTAGGGGGAGCTTCACATCTTCACTTATGCATTGTATATTATGCTTTATGTGAGTTAGGGTTTGTCATCCCTTCTTCATATAATGCATGTATGCAGGGAAGCTAACTTAGCGTCTTTCTCTTCATGAATGTATATCGCATATATATTCTTATTCTTGATTTGCTTTATTTTACCTCTTTGTTGATGATTGACAAAAAGGGGGAGAAAGATTTTGAATTTATATATGCATATTTTAGTTTTTGCAAATATTGAGTTTATGCATTTTATAAGGGAGAATGATTTGGAATGTTTAAACAAAAAAGGGGAGAAGGTTTTTGGGAAAAAGAACTTTTGATTTATGTGTTTTCTCTCACCTTATTGATGCATTTATATTTGTTTAGTTTCATATACTTCATTGAATGTCTTATTGTTTATTGCTATGCATGAGTTAAAGGAGAGCTTCTATGAAGCATAACTTTAATCCATGCATATATAACTCCATGAGTTCTGTCATCATCAAAAAGGAGGAGATTGTTAGCCCATAGGCCCATCACTCTAGTTTTGATGATGAATAACTCATGTAATTATAGTACTAATGATCTTGTGTTTAATTAGTCTCAAACATGTGATCAAGATCTTAGTAGTGTTTAGCTTCAACAAAGGATTTCAAGTCAAGTTTGGAGCTAGCACGTGTTGATTCAAGAGTTTGTGCATCAAGACCACATCAAGTACTCAAGAGGAGTAAGTACTCAAGAGGAGTCTAACTCATTGAATCAATGTTTGGATCAAGTCAAGAAGGAGAAGAAGATTTTCAAGTGAAGATCTTCAAGAGAAGACTTTTGTCTAGGTTTGTTTTATTAAGATTTTATTTTTAGATAAAATATAAAGGATAGATTAGTTGGTGGATTACTCAAGTATCATATACACTCACACACAAGATTTAGATGAGTTTTTATAAAAGAGTTTCATTTTGAAAAAATACCGTTTTGATTTTTGCAGTTTCATATATACATATGTTTTAACCAAAACTATTTTAGAGCTTAATATCAAAAACATAGATATTTCATCATATATGTGTAATGGATCATATCCATACACACTAAGATTCAAAAGTGTTTAAAATATCTTGTTTTTGTATTTGGAGAAGTTTTGGAAAAATCGATTTGGAAAAATACGGATTTTGTTTAAAGTCAAAATTTTCATAACATAAAAATAGTTCAAAATATTTGTAACATGTTTTGATTTTTACTCAAACATATTTGTATATCAAAGTATATTACTGAACTTATTTTTATAGATTTTTAGAGAATTTATGAGATTTTATTAAAAATAAAAATCAAGTTTTTAAATCCCCAAAACTGTTTTCTGGCCTTCTGCCGGTCGACCGCACGGTCGATCGAGACAGAGGTCGGTCGATCGACGTGCACAAAACGTGCACAGGTTGGGCTGATTGATCGTACGGTCGACCGCCAAGAGCTTCTGCTCTCTGGAAATGGCCCGGTCGACCGGGCGGTCGACCGCTAAGCCATTGTCCTGAAGGCGGTCGACCGCCCGGTCGACCGACCTTCCCAACGGTCAGAATCTGACCGTTGGCGGTCGATCGAGCGATCGACTGACAGCAGTTTGAACTGTTGAGTTGGCCTCCAACAGGCAGATTTTTTATGCCTATAAAAGAGGCTTCACTTGGGTTGTTTTAGATAAGATTTTTGGAGAGTTTCAAAGTCAATTTTTTCTTATCTATTGTAGAGGTTTTCTCCACTTGTTTTAGTGCTAATACTTTCATATCAAAAGAAGAGTTTGTAAGAGTGTTTTGTAAAAGTGATTTTTTGAGTTTTTCACCACCAAATCAATCTTAGTTTTCTTACACATACTTGAGCTTTCCATTGCTATATCATTCCTATAGGAGAGTTGTTGTGAGATTATTTTTAGGTGATCAAAGTGTTTAGATCACTAAGAGTTCTGCTTTGTATTTGAGGAGGCGGACTTGCGGGTTCGCATTGTTTTGGGTTCTAGTGAGAACTCGGTGTAGAGGTACGGCCTCGGCAAGCTTGCGTGCTTGCGTGTGTTTGTTTTTGCGGGAACAAGTGAGGGGACTAGTGAGTCTTAGAATTCAAGTGTGAACTCCTTGTAGGTGTTGTGGCACCGAGTGATCCGGTGGGATCGATTCTAATGAAAATCCTTCATAGTGTTGAAGGCGGGGACGTAAAGCAAGGGTGCTCGAACCTCGAAACAATTCTCCGTGTCTACGATTGCTCTCTCTCTATCTCTCACTTGCGTTTATATCTTGCATACTCTTATTGTTCATATTCATTACTTGCTTGATATACTTGTGCTTATATCGTTATATGCTTGGGGATTGTTTGCTCACAATTGTATTCAACCAAGAAAGCCAAAGTAGCACCTCAACTCTTATCTAGAGGAATCTTGAGGAGATAGTCTAGAGCCCTTCACGGGGAATTCGGCTACACTCTTATGTTATACTTGGTGTGTTGTGCATAATAGTTTTTAGTTTGCATTAATAGTTTTAATTTCACATTAATTCACCATTAGATTAGCTAGTCACCTATTCACCCCCCTCTAGGTGATTTCAAGTTGGTAGCGGAAGTCTCGCCTCCTTTAATCATCAAGTTGCCTAGTCGAAAAAGACTCTGAAGGAGTCTGCTTAGGTTCCCGGTAAGCTTGATTTTTTCATATCATTTTCCTTTATCCCTTTTTACTTTCATGATTAATTGTTTTGTTTCTTAATCTCGGATGCAGGCAAGGAAACCCTGGATGGAGGTGAAGAAAAACTTGTTGATCTCTTTAGTTATAAGGAGGGGGATGAAGCAACCTACTTTGTCTCCGAAGGACTTGGGAATCAAGAGCTAGATGTTGGGCCTTCTGGTAGGGGTGCAACTATTTATGAAAAGAGTGAGGTCGCCTCTCAGGGATTTGAATCTAAAGACTTAGAGATTCTTGAGATCCCTGAAGAAGAAAGACTGATCATTGAGCCGCCTACTGAGGAACCGGCTACTGGGGAGGCTTTTGTTGAGACCACTATTGCCGAGGGGGTTATGTCCCTTGAAAGTGCACCATAAGATGTGATTGGTAGCAAGGTAATTCCCCTGTAGTCCATACTATCAAGGTATCTTCAACTGACATGGCTGCTATTGAGGATACTTCCCACATTGAGATTGCTCTTGCTATAATAAGTTGTACTGAGGTTGTTACTGTTGACACCTCAGCTCCCTCAGGCAATGATTGTAAGAGTTCGATAATCAATTTTTCATATGTTGTCTCTTCTTTCTTTAATCCAAAGCTTTCGTAGGAGTCGGATCAGTCACTGATATTGCATTTATATTGTCACATTCTCATATCTATTATATAATAAACCCTGTTATTTAGTCTTCTTTTTATTTAATAATATGCAGGCCCATTACTAAGGGAGCAGGAAGAAAAAACGAGCCCAAAAACCTATTAAAATTCTGATTTAATTCAGAGTTAATTCAGATCAAAAGTCAAGGCAAATCAAGGCAAATCAAAGAAGATAAAACCAATTGATCAATCAGTTAAATCAGATCTCTATAAATCAAGTGGTTAAAGCCAAAAATAACAGAAGAATCGTCAAAATCAGAAGATCAAATGATATATCTTTTTGGATAAATAGAAGAAATAACGCGAGAGAAGGAACTGCTCCCAGGATGTTGCCTAGCCACATCCTGGCCACGAATCAGTAACCAAAGTCGCAGATTCCGCGAGTCTGTTGCAATAGATGGGGGGCGTTTTGCTCCCCTATCTTCTCACACTCTTCCCTTTTGGTTTTTGCCTATTAATACTGGGATTTCTCAGTGTATAAAAATGATTAAGCAGGGAAGGATTCTTAGGCTAGTTTTTCATTTTTTTTAGTGTAAATTTTTATTTTTATTTTATGTAATTTTTATTTCTTTGTAAGCATAGGTTAGACCAAGATTCATGTAAGTAAGAGATAGAGATTTATGTTAAGAGTGACACCGATGTAACCTCCTCCTTTCTTCCATCGTTTCTGCAAGCAATAAAAAGATAACTTTTTTATGTTCTTCTATATTTTTATTTCTTTTTCTTCTTTCTATTCTTCCTCTTTTGGTTTTGAGATAGTCCAAGTGAGTCAAATAGCATCGATATTGCCTTGCCTTAGTGAGTGCCATCGATAGCTCATGACGATGGATTCTTCCTTATGTTTGTATCATTTCATACTTGCTCGAAGAAGCCTTGATGATGTAATGTGAATTGAGACTGAGTTAATCTTATGAATTATGCACTAATCACCTCCAAATCAAGGTAAACATGCAAGAATTTCGGGTAAGTCATCAACCAAAAAAATGTAAGTATTTCTTTTAGGTATTTTCCTTTTAATCTTTAGTTTAGATTACCTCCATCACCAAATCTCTACTATTTTTCACTTTCTTTGTATAAAATCACCATCTCCTTCTATCTACCACTTTCACAATTTTACATTACTTATTTACTTTTTCTTTTCAAGAACTAAAGGAAAAACTTTAACCATTTTTTGTAACTTAAAAGAAAACTTGCAAAAGCTTCCATCGCTAGTCCCTCCTTGAGGATCACGACCCGCATAGCCACTTGCTATTGCGATAGCATTGAGTACATCGCACTACTATTATAAAGTTCTGAAATTCTGTATTTTCTGTGTGCATGTTTAACCTCGATCAAATTTTGGCGCCGTTGATAAGGAGGGATGATAAGTAACTCTTTTTTGTTTACTTTATTGATTAAATTTCTTCTCTGTTCTTGGTATACAGGTTTAACAACAAGGAAATTTTTGCTACAGTGGAGATATAAGTGGCCCTAGACTCTGCTCAAGAAAGCAGAGCTCAGAAGCCCTCAAATTTGCTGCATTCCCATGGCAATCTGAGTGATCTACTAATTTGTATTTTTTATATGTTGGCGGAATTGCAAAGTTTAAATATCTATAACTATTTATTTTCTTATTTGACTCACTGTACATACATTTCTAATTCAACATTAAAAAGTTAATTGTAAATGCAAAAACGGTTTAGACTTTGCATTTAGGCACGTGTCTATTTCATTACATTTTTCATTTGCTGTTGAAGAGTGCTGGAGCCAAGGTATGTATCATAGCATTTAGTATAAGATTCATTCTTGTATAAAATATTGCTTGAGTGTTACTTTTTCTATATACTTGTACACTGCACTAAATTGAATTAAGGGCTTGTTTTAAACAAGATAAAATAGGAAAGTCATTACCCTCTTAGCCCACAAACAATCTCCTCACTCACTAATCTAAGCCTAAATAAAACTGAGTAGACGTTGGCTCTAGGGACATCTCGGACTCAATAGAAGACTGACCTAAGGGGGAAGTTGATTTGAATTTAACTATTGTCAAATCGTGTCAAAGGTTGGGGATTGAGGGGCGAAACTCCGAAGACTGGTGGTTTGGCTTATTAGGCCCGTTGCTTTTAAGTACAGATACCTCCCACAATCTTACCCTACCTGGCCGATTAACTTGTGGTCAGATTCGGTAATATACCCTCCGTCGACAGTCTAACTAGTTAGGAGTCGTCTAGGTCTAAGGTCTACCCTAACTTAGGTTAGATTTTTTTATTTGTTTGTTTATTTATTTTGTTTTTCTTCGTTTCTTTTTGACATTTCTGTGTGATATAGCTTATAACAATATTTTTTTCAATTTTAATGGTAATTCATATTACACCCCGACCTCTTTTTCGGATATTACCAACCCGACATATCATAACTTTAACCAACATAATATGCTGGATTGGTCTTATCCGAATCAATATATGCCCCAGTCCCTATACTATGAGCAAGACTGGAACAATTATCACCACTCTTCACAGAGTCATGGGGATACAACTCCCCCGAGTCATATATAGTCAACCACCTAACAACATTCAGCTTTATATACTCCTTCTCCCGAACAACCATTAGAAGAATCAATTGACTAGGAAAGAGGATGAAAGCCTTAGAAGAGCTCGAGCGATGAATTCATAATTTAGAAGACTCGAAATCCCATAAATTTTAAATCCAAGATCCTACTCTATTTTTTAAGTCCTACAAAAAGAAGAACATACAGACTTAGAAAAAAGTATAGAATCTATGATTCAATTCCATAGTGATTCACTCGATATGATAGAAGTAAGACTTAGTCGATTAGAAAATATGCGTAGGAATAAGAAAACTCTCCCTACACAATCTTTAACTATTCCCAACACTTCTAGTCATATTGATGAAACCCAGAATCATGGTATCTTGAAGACTTTGATCAAGATTTAATTTCACCACAAAACCTTGAACTTGACCAATATCAACCCATTGACGATTGACATGTTTTCTTTTTAATGAGATTGAACTTGATTATGATATGAACCCGATCCCAACTTTGTGATTCAGTTCCCATCTTCGAATCTATATTGACTCTTTTATTCTTACCCAATTTGGACCAATTTCACAAGCCAAATTTATTCTCGTATCCATAGATCTAGAAATTGAATCACCAATTTTGGATAGTCGCATTCCATTGATGGGAAAAGAATGTGAATTTAATTGTTGGATTTGGACTCAACTCTTGAATTAAAACTTACTCTCGAACCTAAAGTTGATTTTCCTAAGTAAGTATTGATTCCTAAATCTAACATTCTTGAGCTCAAGTCAACCATTCCACCAAGTCATATTCTTTTGTTGGACATAGGTATAGATCATGATGACTCCGTGATGATTTTTTAAGACTGGTCATGTAAAGGAATAAGTATCATGATAGGATCTCTCATGATCCTATTCATATTGGGGACTGTAAATAATATAATAGAAAAGAGGTCAATAAAGGTGGGTTCCGTAAACTACCACATTATCTTGATTGGGTAGTAACGCTTGACCCAATCCGACCACCACCAGAATCACCACCTTAAGGTAATATTTTTCTTCTCTTTCTTCTTTTTCATGCATCTACGCGTTCATTCATACAATAAAATCCTTAGTTTTGTGGCCTTGTTTACTCGAGTCCTTAATTCCTTGGGATGTTTTCTCACCCGGTGCCCTAAAATTGTTTGGTTGGGAGTCACCGATTAAGGCGCGATACATAGGCAGATTAGAAAGCCTAATAGAACTAAGGAATAATATCACCAAAATTTAAAAAAATGAAAAACAAAAGGAAAAAATAAGGCATAAGAAAGTTAAAGAACCCTGAGTCAAATTTCACGGTCACAAAAGTGCATATAATATAGGGTAAAATAATAGACTAGATGAGAAATACAGTTTGACTCCTTGCCTTAATTGATAACAATTTTTGAATAAAGACTAAGCTTAGAATGAAAAGATCAGTTTTTCTATAACTTATAAATTACTTAATTCTTATAATAATACTTCAAATGTTTTTATTTTTCAATATGTTTTTTTAAAACACTAACACTTTGTTTCTCAAACTCATCCTCTAGGAAAATCTAGAGTTTAATGGCTTATTACATATGCTCAGTGCAATCGCGTGACCTGTTGAATGGTCTAATAATTTTTAGGTTTAGTTTTGATGTTTTGCTTGAGGCAAGCAAACAATAAGTGTGGGGGTGTGATCAATCACTGATATTGCATATATATTGTCACATTCTCATATCTATTATATAATAATCCTGTTATTTAGTCTTATTTTTATTTAATAATGTGCATGCCCATTACTAAGGAAGCAGGAAGATAAACAGCCCAAAGCCCATCAAAATTCTGATTTAATTTAGAATTAATTCAAATAAAAAATTAAGACAAATCAGGGCAAATCAGGGCAAATCAAAGAAGAAAAACCAGTTGATCAATCAGTTAAATCAAATCTCTACAAATCAAGTGGTTAAAGTCGAAAATCAAACAGAAGAATCGTAAAATCAGAAGATCAAATGATATATCTTATGGATAAATGGATGAAACAACGCGAGAGAAGGAACTGCTCCCAGGATGTGGCCATCTGGCCACATCCTGGACTCGGATCCACGGCCAAGGCGCGGATCCACGGGTCGGTTGCAACAGATGGGAGAGCGTTTTGCTCCCCTATCTTCTCATACTCTTCCCTTTTGGTTTTTTCCCTATAAATACTGAGATTTCTCAGTGTACAAAAATGATTAAGCTGGAAAGGATTCTTAGGCTAGTTTTCATTCTTTTTAGTATAGGTTTTTTTTTTATTTATGTAATTTTTTTTTCTTTGTAAGCATAAGTTTGACTAAGATTCATGTAAGTAAGAGAGATTTATGTTGAGAGTGACACCGATGTAATATCCTCCTTTCTTCCATCATTTCTGCAAGTAATAAAAATAAACTTTTTAATGTTCTTTATTTTCATTTTCTTCTTCTTCTTTCTACTCTTTCTCTTTCAGTTTTGATGATAGTCCAAGTGAGTCAAATAGCATCGGTATTGCCTCGCCTTTGCGAGTGCCATCGATAGCTCATGACGATGGATTCTTCCCTATGTTTATATCATTTCATACTTGAAGAAGCCCTGATGATATAATGTGAATTGAGACTGAGTTAATCTTATGAATTATGCCCTGATCGCCTCCAGATTAAGGTAAACATGCAAGGATTCCAAGTAAGTCATCAACCAAAAAAGGTAAGTATTTCTTTTAGATTTTCTTTCTTTTCTTTTAATTTTTAGTTTATATCACTCCATCACTATCATAAATCTCTACTATTTTTTCACTTTCTTGTACAAAATTACCATCTTCTTCTATCTATCACTTTCACAATTTAAGATAACTTATTTTTCTTTTTCTTTTCAGAACTAAAAGAAGAACTTTAATTATTTTTTGTAACTTAAAAGAGAACTTGCAAAAAGCTTCCATCGCTGTCCCTCTTTGAGGATCACGACTTGCGTAGCCACTTTCTATTATGGTAGCATTGAGTATATTGCACTACTGTTATAAAGTTTTCAAATTATGTATTTTCTGTGTGTAGGTTCAACCTCAATCAGAGCCTTAGCGTTGACTGTTTCAATTGCAAAACCATCTCAAGAGGAGGCAATAAGTCCCATCACATTGGACAGTACGGAGGTCGATGTCATTTATCATAGCATCATTCAATGTCGACCCTTTTTTACTGGCGATTTTAATGGTGACTGAGGTGCAACATCTGCACCTTCCACCACGCCAACCATAGAGCAGACTGGGCTTCAGCTTGAGTCTACCAATGAGCCAGTTTTCATTCCTACCACATCTTCAGCTCCAGCTACTTCTGGTTATAAATGGTTATCAGCTCAAGATCTCCAACACTGATTATTGATCCGAACTCAATGATCACCAGTCCTACTTCTCTGGTAGCCAGCACGCCTGTTTTCATGAAGATTCTTTGCGGCTGTCGTCTGTTCCCTCCATTCCATTGATGATTGTCCCCATGACACCTGCAACTATTATGACCACCAAACTCCCAGAGACTTCTCCTTCAAAGCTTACTCGCTCGCCTGGAGTGATAAAAATAGAGAAGGAGTATGTGACAGAGATGATTGATACCTTCTACAAGAGTCTAAAGTGATGCATCTCTTTGGTGTTGAAGGGTTCAACAAGTCCATTCGAGTTTCTAAAGGTGGTGCTTACGCAGAACATAGAGACTATCAGAGACTTTGGGGGAAACGATCAAGTTACCTCCCTAGAACTAATAGTAGAGGATCTCGAGAAAGATGTGGGCGAGTGACATCACCTGAATAGCTGGGATTTAACCCTGTTTGTTGAAGAGGAGGTCAAGCGTCTCTCTTAACATATGCAAAAGATTTATGCAGAGACGCAGAAGGAACTGGAAGCAGAGTCGCAGGAGTTGAAATCCCTGGAGGCTGAAAAGGTCAAGATTGTCAATGCAATAGACGCTCCCGATAATGCACTTGCTGATGTCAATGAACAACTTGAAAGGTAGAGGCGATGATAAGAGGGCCAACTTTCTCATATCTAAAGTTGGTCCTATGTGTGCAGAGGAAACTGCTTGGTTAGAGCAACTGAGTGCCCGAGTGATCAAGTCCTTAAGTTGGAGGCAGAGAAGAAGGCGGCGATAGCGGAGACTCAGGCTCCTTGGCTCAACTGGTAGCTTTTAACTAAGAAGATCTAAGTCTCAAGCTTTTGCTACGGCTGAAGAGAATAGGACATAAAAACTGTCTTCTCTTGAGAATAAACTCATATCATTTGAAAGACAAGTTTAATGTATCTTTGATGGATCTCTTCATTTTGAATCATAAAATATTTTCTTTTGACTCATTTTCTCTTCTCAATGTCTTCTTCCTTGTTTGCTTGTATAATTACCCATAGGTAATATAAATCATCCATAGAAGAAAACTTATTATACAATTCTTTTGAAAGAACTAAAAAAGGGTGAAAATTCATTAAGTTGACTTTCTGAAGAAATTACAAATATAACTGAAATTATTCAGAGGTTAAGAAAAATCAATCAAATATAAGAATCAAGTGGATTAAAAGAGGGTAGATTTAGGAATCCTTAGGGATTACTAAGAAGTTTTGCTATTTAAAGGTGACAGGCTGGACATTACAACGAAGAAAGAGTCTTTACTGGACCAAAAAGATTGGATTTGGACATCCATGTAGCTTTGAAGCCTCTAAAATTGGATGAGCTGCTAAAAAGTTTGCGAGGGCTTGGCCCTTGATGGCCTTTCAAGGTACGAAGGTCATATCATATTGGGATAACTGTATGGCCCAATTAGCTAATCTGGAGTTCAGAGAACTTGATTTTATCATAAGAATCCATAGAGGATTGACTCTTGAAATGACATAAATGATATACCCGACCAAGTAATATCGCATCCTCTGGATGGCGAAGATGACAGGAAATCACTCCTTTTCGACTAGGTTGTAGCGATTTTCAGCCCCAAACACTTCATCATTCTTCTATACAAGCAGAGCACCTAAAGAATGGTTCATGGCTCTTACATAAAGTAAGCATGATTTTCCTTAAGAAAGAGATGTCAGGACCGGATTCTTAGTGAGGTATTCTTTGATATCCTCAAAAGCCTTTTGACAAGTGTCATCCCAGACAAAAGATACGCCCTTCTTCATTAGCCATGTAAATGGTTGACAGTGACCCGACAGATTTATGATGAATCTACGGATGTAGGCCAGTCTTCCTTGAAGACCTCTGAGTTCTTTGAGATTATTTGGGGGCTGCATATCTTGAATGGCTTTGATCTTGACGGGGTCAAGATGAATTCCTTTGGATGTGACAATGAATTCAAGGAATTTGCCACTTGAAACTCCCAAGAAAGACTTTGTCGGGTTCATCTTCAGCTGGTGACCCCGCATGAGATCGAACATCATTCGCAAGTCATGGAGATGGTTGTTCTTGTCATGATTTTTATTGCAATTTCGTCGACATAACACTCTACTATCTTTCGTAGGTGATCACGGCAGGTTGTGCTCATTGCACATTGGTAGGTTATGCCTGCGTTCTTTAAACCGAACAACATTATCGTGTAGCAAAATACACCAACGGTGTTTAGAATGACATATGCTTTTCATCATCCGGGTACATCTTGATTTGATTGTACCCTGAAAAGCCATCCAAAAGATATCCTTTCGAAACCACACGTGTTGTCAATCATGATATCAGTGATAGGCAACAGAAATTCCTCTTTAGGATAGGCTATATTAAGATCTTGAAAGTCAATATAAACTTAGGACTTTTCATTCTTTTTAAGGATGGGCACAATGTTAGCGTCCCAGTTTGGGTGCTGTTCTTCTCAAATGAAGCTACATTTGATGAGTTTTTTTGAACTTCAGCTTCGATTGCCTCCATGACATCAGGTCAAAATCGTCGTTGTTATTGTTTGACCGGCTTAGCATCCGGTTTGATATTGAGACGATGCATGGCCACCTGAGGATTGAGACCAGACATGACTTTGGTCTCTCCAAGCAAAGACATCTATATATTCTTTTGTAAGAGATATAAGGTCTTGCTTCTCCGTCGGAGATAAACTTTCGCTTATAAAGATGAGTTTCGGGTGCGTTTGATCGACTACATCAATTTGGATAACTTTATCCTCAATAGGAGGATCACGTTGAACAAATGTTTCTCCCATTGAAGGTCAAGTTATTGAGCCCATGGGTCGGTGTCGAATGTCTCAACATCCTCTTCTCTTCCACCTGATTGGTAGATGTCATGTTGGTGAAGAGTTCCTTGAAGGCAATCCCCACACTTATGTAGATTCCCAATCCGATGAGTTTGAGTTATGTGATGGTAAAGACTTTTTAGATTCTAAATTAAATTAAACGGATGGGGTAACGTACCCCAACTCCCTGCGAGTCTGATTGTAGTAGCTGGCAGGCTTCCTTTTCGGTACGAAAGATTGTAGAGGAATGCTCATCCCTTTTTAAAATTCAATCCTTCACAACAATGTAAGTCGTATCCTGTTTCTTTTATCTTATGGTGCGCTGACCGTGCATAGTTAAAATTGTGAGGGCTCCAAGTCTTCATCTGAATCGTTGGATATAGTAATTCAATGTCGGACTTTGCCAAATATGATTGGCGATTGGTCCTTTTTAGCAAGTAGAACTACAAACACAGATTTATCATCTCCTCTATGTGCATGGATGATGTTGACATTGGCAGAGGTATATGTAGAGGACTCATGTCAACAGGACTATCTATATAATCACAACACAAAAAATAATCGAAGTTGATATTTGATTAGTCTCTAATTTTGCATAATTTTTATCACATTCGCATATTTATTTGATATAAAATTCTACTAATAAAGCTTTGTTTGCTTGATCCTAGGTTCATGGTGTGCATATGAAGAAGAAGACCCTAAATCACCATTTAATAGGTGATTAAAGGCTTACCATGTAACCATTGACCTTAGGGAGGAGATTTTGTCAGCTCAGGGCACCAATCCAGAATCCAGAGGATCAACTGACAGAAGACAGAAGGGACGACGCTCTACCCGAATCCAGGCGCGTGCCCCCTAGCAGGCCGCGAAAACGCGGCCTGGGCCGCGTTTCCATGGCCGTACGGGTGTGGCCGCGCCCGGGCTTTGGGCCAGAGGTTGTCCCCTGGCCCCCTTTTCCTTGGTGCCTATAAATACCCCCTGGGGTCTGAAAAGAAGGAGCTCCAGAGTTTAGAGCATTGTTGTAATCTTATTTAGGATAGTAGTTGTTTAGTTTCCTTCTTCTTCTAGTTTTAGTTTAGCCATTAGAGTGAAAGAGAGAGAGAGAGAGAGAGTGGGGTGTGATTAGTCTCTAATTTTACATAATTTTTATCACATTCGCATATTTATTTGATATAAAATTCTGCTAATAAATCTTTGCTTGCTTGATCCTAGGTTCATGATGTGCATATGAAGAAGAAGACCCTAAATCACCATTTAATAGGTGATTAAAGGCCTACCAAGTAGCCATTGACCTTAGAGAGGAGATTTTATCAGTTCAGGACATCAAATCAAGAATCCAGAGGATCTAACTGACAGAAGACAGAAGGGATGACGCTCTGCCCAAAGCCAGGCACGCGCCGCCCTGGCAGGCCCACGAAAACGCGGCGCTGGCCGCGTTTCCGTGGCCGTACGGGCGCGGCCACACCCGGACTTTGGGTCAGGGTTGTCCCCCTGGCCCTCTTTCCCCTGGTGCCTATAAATACCCCCCTTGGGGTCTGAAGAGAAGGAGATCCAGAGTTGGAGCATTATTGCAATCTTGTTTTTAGGATTGTATTTGTTTTAGTTTCCTTCTTCTTCTAGTTTTAGTTTAGCCATTAGAGTGAAAGAGAGAGAGTGTGTGTGTAAGAGTTGTATTTGAAGGTGACAAGCTGATACAAGTAACTATTTCTCTTTCTTCTTTCCATTTACATGTGTTTGCCATTTGCTTTTACTTCCTTGTTGTTGTGTAACTCTTTTTCTCTTTACTTCTTTCTTTACTTTCTTGTTGTAGTGTAACTTCCTTTCTCTTTACCCCTTTTCCTTTGTTGTTTCTTTTACTACTATGTCTAATTAACTCTTCCATTGCACGGCTAACTAATTACTAACCTACTAATCTCTAGCAACTTGATCAATAAACCCAAATGAGTCAATAGTGTCAAATAAGCCTTCTGCAAACAAGAGCTATGATATCTTAAGACAAGGGTTCTAACTCTAACTTACATTCAAGTATTCACTTTCTTATATTTCATGCTTAACGGGTTTTTATTGATCTATGGATTGCATGCTTTACTTGATTTTGTAAGTTAGAGATTTTCCTTTTAACTTTGCTGATACCATTAGTGCATTTGTGTCTTCCCGTATTCTCGCCTTCAATTGGATCTTGATAAGGGAATGTTCAAGTTTTTCGTGTTATGCTAAGTTATAGGAAGAACTTTCACTCGATTTTCACGTGAATAGTTCCTATGCATAAGGGTTATGCTTGCCTATGATCCATCTTGAGCTTACATCTTCAAGAAGTTTGGTATCAGTGGGAGCTCTCAGTAGAAAGTTAGCCATGCGTTTTTACCATTAAGAAAATCCAATTACAAACCACCAAATCATTCTAAAACAATCTTTGAAACTAACTTGTTTTCATTTTCCAATTCTTTATTTGAAACAAAGAACTTTCTCTTTTCTTGAACAAAGAAGCCGCATCAAGCTTTCATCGCTCTCCCTCCTTGTGGATACGACCCGTATAGCACTTCGCTACTACGGAAGAATCAAAAAAGCAGTAACATCGACCCACACTCTTTTTACTTATTCTTATGCTTGCTTTTTGCCAATCAATATTTTCATTAAGGACCCATTTGTCGCCATTGTCTACGAAATTATTACAATCTGGATCATTAAGATATGCTAAAATTAGTTCTTCATCAAAAGAAACCTCTGGATTATCTCCTGATTATAAGTCCGCTTCGTTATCGCTATCGATGTCATCTGGCAACGATCTTTTCACCACTTTACCATTCTCTTAATAAAATACACAAACAGTGAAGTAGTTCTCTACTTCTTTGAACGGCTACATTTCGGTAAACACCATCCTGACTATCACCTTGTCATCCACATATTTAAAGTATTGATGGAGCATGGATGTCACAATCCAATTGGCATGGATCCAAGGCCGTCTGAGCAAGAGGTTGTAAGATGTGTCAGCATCAATGACATAACATGTTACTTCTGATTTCAAGTCTCCAATTTGGTACCGGAGACGGATCTTGACCAGAGGGTGACTACTCCCGGTGTTGAAGCCATACATGTCGTAATCGTAGTCGACAACCTGCTCAGCAGGATGCAGAGAAAATAAAGAAGTCTATTGGGGATGATGCTCAGAGCAGACCGAATCAACTTGTATTCTCTCGATGTGTGTAGACCCAATGTACCCTATTATAGTACAAGGGTTTATCATGTCGGGTGTCCTTGAAGCATGTCTTCAGGAGTGAAGGTGATGCCTGATACTTGCTGTTGTACCATATGGCATTGGGGACATGAAGTTCCATCTTCTTTTGTAGGGATTGGCACTTGTGTCAGAAATGATTCCAAATCAGCAAACGGATCACTAAGTGCCTCTCACATTTTCTTCGAGAGGTGAAGTAGCTCATGGAGGGTAATACGACCTAGAATATTGGACAATTACGCCAATATATCAAAGCGGAAAGGAGCATTGAGTACTCAAGAAGGATTCTTCTTCAAGGATTCATCAAAGCGAATCTCTTTCTGCTTCTCTTTGTCCTTAGGTATTGAGACATAGACAGGTGCAGCGATTCCTGACATTGTTGGTGGTTATGTCCGGTCAGATATCTAGTTGTACTGTCACAAGTATTGTTTACTAGAGAGTACCCACCGGCTGTGAAGTAGCGGGCCGTGTTGCTAAGGCAAGCTTCTCTCCTTTTGAGTTACTGAGAGAGGGTACAATCACAGACTCATCATTTATTGTGAGAGAGACGGTATTTCATGACTTGCTTTTGAGCTTGGGCTTGCTAGTTTCCCATTGCTCATTTTTTATGATATCTAGGTCGACCCACATGATCTCTCCAGATTTTGTCATCATTGGAATTAGACCCTTAACTTTTTGCTTTTCAGCCATTGGATAGATGACGTCCAGTCTGGCTTTAGGTACTGGGACCGATCCATCTTGAATAGTCATCTTTGAGAAGATCCCGAAATTAAGAGTCACCATATTGACGGTGACATTCTTTTATTCTGACTTGGGTGTTAGAACTCCAGCATCTACCAATACTTGGACCTTGTCCTAGAGGACAAAGCATCTGCTAGTAGGGTGATGCACCATCCTATGAAAGAGGCAATAGTTGGGATCATTTGTACGCCCCACTTCATTATGTCACTGAACTTTGAGTAACTTGAGCTTATTATCCTTGTGAAGTAAGTGGAAGATTGTCACCACCTGCTCGTCTTTGGAGGAGTACACCTTTGGTGGGAATTTGAACTCTTGAATGTCATTGGTGCCGCTCCTCTACTTTGGTTGAGCTGCCCCTGATAGCTCAATAGTTATGGTTTTCTTCCCCTTTGATTAGAAAGATAGGGCTACAACATGGCCCTTGTGTTGACCACCTACTTATTCTTGGGCACTGAGAGTTCAAACTTCTTAGCCGACTTTTGGCTATCTCAGCCTGCTCCACAAGCTCCTTTCATGTATGGTCTTTACAGTCCCATATGTATTTTCACTTTGTCGAGAAAATTATTCTAGTATGTCTGGAGTAGCATTGGTAATGGCATACCAGCGGGGCACATAAGAGAAAGGTTACAGAACCTCTCAATGTATTCCACACTGATTCTCCTCCTTTCTAGACCATTGAGAGAAGCTTATCCATGGTCATCTCGTTGTCATCCTTGTAGAATCGAGAGAGAAATTGGGTTTCCAAGTCAATCCAAAAATTTATGGAGCCGCTGAGCAGGCTCCTAAACCAATCAAAGGCTACCCCCTTAAGGGTGCAGATGAATAGTCTAGACATGATGGCATTGTTATATATTACATTACCGCTTGAGACAGAAGTAATAGATGTGCTAGTTGGATGAGCTCTTGCCATCGTACGTGTGCAACATAGGTGGCTTGAACTTCGGTAGGTATGGCACTAAATCCCATTCCAGCAGGTAAAGATGAGTCATCCCTACTTTTTTAGTTCATCCCTTGGGTTAGGGATGCAATCCGAGCTTGAATGCCCTTAATCACCTCTACATCAATCAAGGAGCTTTCCTTTGACTTCTCAGTCTTAGGATGTTCATCGATGTTGTGTTCCTCTTCATCGTGATTACAACCGGTGTCATTAGTGTTCCGGTTGACCAAGAACTGAGCTAGCATTTGTTGGATATTTTTCAAGGCTTCTTGTTGAGCCTTGAAAGTCTGCTCTTATGCCTCCATTCACCGACAGAGATCATCATCATTATTATCAGCCATGTTAGCAGATACAAGCCTCCTTCGTACTGAGATGATGGTAGATGAAGAAGCGTATCCACTAGCCTCCTACTTATCATTAGACCATTAGAAAGGGTCCTCAATGGTGCCGGTGATATAGCCCCTGTGGATGAAGAAGGTTGTCGTAGTTGTAGGGTATTGCTACCCTTGAACGAGTATCTTAGAAGGCACCCTCTTATTCCACTAGAACCTATCTTAAGCCGGGCTATAGTCAGAGCCCAGGGAGCTAGCTGTAGGAGTAAAGTCCCCTCGTCTCCTTCATCAGGATCGAAATAAATCCCTCCCTTTGCTTATCATGTTAACAGAGGCCGTTATAAGATGGACCACCTTTGTTACCTTCTTTTTTTGGGACTTGGGCTTCTCAGAAGTTTGGACTGACAACCAATTGAATACCGATTACTGGCTTGGAGGAGAAGTTGTGAAAATTATCCCCAAACAACAATGGACGGAGTGGACCATTATAAGTTAACACCCTGCTTGTCCATACTGGGATGGCGAGATCTGAACAGGCTCCTTAGAGCGGAGTTTTCGCTTATTGCTCAGATAGTCTCTCAAGTCTGTGTTAACTGGACCCAATCGATCTAACACAAAAACTCGAGGAGACTGAAAGCTAGCCCCCTTGGGATGAGAGCCCTGACTTAGCCTTAAAGGTTTTCTTTTTGGCTATAGGCGAAGCTAGGATAGCTTCAACTGAAAAAATAGCTTCGCAAGGCGAAGCTACTGTTTTAACTCTGCCTTTTAAGGCGAGCTTAGCTTTGTTGTGCAGAGCTCAGTCAGTGGTGATTTATCTCTAGCCTCGTGGCTATTATCATTAGCACTTGGTGTTTTGTCTCTAGCCTTGTGGCAAAGATCCTCAGCATAGGTGCTGACAGTGAGAGCGACGCTAAATCAGCAATGGTATTAGCACACAAAGGTGCTTTATCCTTAGCTTCGCATGATAGGCGAGGCTGAACTCCGCAAAAAGTTAAAATAGCTTCGCCCGGTGAAGCTATCTGAGCACTCTGTGCTCTTGACTTGAGCAAAGTTGCAGTGACTTCACTTCCAGTACCAAATGGCGCTTTAGCTTTAACCTTGTGGCTAAGAGCTGCTTTAGCACTATTGAATAGTGCTAATGATATAAGCGGGGCCGAGTAGCCTCGCTGTTGCACAAAATGCTTAAATCTAGACCTCACAAGATTGGCGAGGCTTAGCTCTGTGGAGAGCTGAAATTTGAGCTTCGCATGAGGCTGAATCAAAAGATCCGTCTCTAGCCTCGCATGAGACTAAAGATTTTACAATCCACATAGTCTTAGAAGAGGTTGTTTTAAGTTCCCAGGGAACCTCTGTAGCCTCGTGCGCAATGTTAACACATTAGCGCGAGGCTAAATTAGTCTCTGTTGAGACTGTGTTGACTCAAATAGAGTCAGTTTAGCCTCGCGTGAGGCTGTGATAGATTCAAAGAGGACCTTACTTGTCTCAATTTGAGAGTTGCTTTCAAGGGGTAGTCAGAGGGGCTCTGGCTATGCTAACCTTCCTATGCTTGCGCACATGTAGGATACTTGTGCTACCCTAGAGAGAAGTTGTTCAAACCTCTCTTGGTCAAAGTGAATGATCGGGGTCTCTTCAGTAGACCCATTATCGCGTTGTGGCACTTGATTCTCAGGAGTGGAGATACAGTTCCCCAGCGGAGTCGCCATCTTGTTTTTCATAGAAAATCAAAGGGGAAAACTTACAAAATTGTGTAGAAAATTACAAGTAAAAGGAAAATTACAGTTATTCTTTACTGAGATTTCTGGGAAGTGTGTCGGTAGAAGTCTGATCAGCGCATGACCACTTTGTTCAGTTAACGATGTGATCGATTGGGTCTTAAGGAATTCCCTCTCACCTGGTTTTGGAGATTCCTAGAGAGGAAGATCCTAAGATATTAGCACCCTAAATTTAGAGAATTGATTCTCTAGATTTCTTGGAAGCGAGAGAGTTGTCTCAGCAGATTTTTCTTAATCTTTGTGCATGCTCTCTTTTTAACTCTGATGTCACCCCTAGCACCTCCAGAAGTGAGCTATTTATAGGCTTTTAGGGGTGTAACTACCCTTAGAATCCTACAAGACTGGTAATAGTCTGTTGGCCTCGCGCCAGAGGCTATTTTTAGGTTCGCGCGAGGCTCTAAAGCTTGAAGCGAAGCTAAATATAGTCCTCACGCGAGGCTAGCCATGCTCATGCGAGCCTATTAAATGACCGTTTTAACCTGATTGTCTCCATTTAATGTGGGACGAAGTGGGCAGGTGTAGCCGCCCACTTAAAGTGGCATTAATGATTGAGATTTTACCTGCACACAAAATAGAATGTTAGATTTAGAAGTAGATTGTGCAAGATTCTCAATGCGAATCCGCGGTAGCAGTGGCTATGCGGATCGTGATCCTCAGGGAGGGACTAGCGATGGAAGAGTTTGTAAGTTTTACCCTAAAAATTATTTATTTTTAAGCTAAGTTAAGAAGAAGACGGTATTTTACAATGAGTCGGCAAATAAAGAATTGGTAGAAGAGTTGTGATTTAATCTACAAAAAGAAAAGAAAAGAAAATAAAAGAAATACTAACCTTGATTGAGGAACAATATAAAATCTTAACACTTTCTACCTTGCTTTGGAGGCATGAACGCATAAAGCATAGGATTGATCTCAGTCCCCTGTTCGCATTAGATCATCAAGCCTTGGCAAGCATGAATTGATACGTACCTTGAGGAGGAGAACATCTCCATGAAATATCGTTGGCTCTCACTAAGACTCGTTATACTCGTGCTTCAGAAATCACTTGCATGCTCATATAAACCAACATAGATCAAAGAGAAAAAGATGAGAAAACAAAAGAAAAGTAAAACATAAGAACAATAAACAAAAGAAAAGATTACCTTTATTAATCAGTACAATGGCAGAGAAGAGGAAGGTACATCAGTGTCACGCTCAACATAAGCCTCTCTCTCTCTTGAAAATAAAAAGAAAAACCTAATTACAAAAGAAGAAAACCTAGAAGAAACCCTAATTTTGGCCCTGTACTGCGCTGGACGCTCTGTACGTTGCACTGCAGGGGGTATTTATAGGTGCAGAAGGAGTCAGAGTCCTAGTACAACACCTCCACGAAATCTGGTAGTCAGATAAGACCAAATTGCCGCAGAAACGCGGCTTGGACCGCGTTTCTGCGGCACTACAGTGGCTGCTGGCCACGCGCTTTGGCGCGTGGCTTCTCCTGGTCCGTCCATCTGGGCGTTTGCTTCTGGAAGTTCGATCCTGGCTCTTTATCGTGGGATATGGATATAACTTGGGAATCAAGTTATCTAGATTTAGAATTCTCCCAATCTCTTTTGAATGAATTTCCTTATCTCTGCATCTTATCTTTGGCTTTTATCCTCATCCGCAAGAGTTTAGGGTTGGGTAGAAGTCTATCCTTCCCTCATCTTTGATATTTGCAACTTTAGCCCTTGTATATTTGCACTTTGACAATTGATATTTGCACTTTTGCACTTGGGCTTCAAATATGGGCTTTTGGGCTCTTTTTAAGCTTTAATTCTTTCTTTTTATTATTTCGAGGCCTGCACACAATAAATCACAAAATATTAATAAATGTGCAGAATTAAATGAATAAATATGATAATGTAATGGTAAATGTTATGATAAAAATGCATTTTTCACTACCAATCACACCCCCACACTTATCTTTTTGCTCGTCCTCGAGTAAAAACAAAGAAAAAGAAAAAGAAAAGTAAAATTAATCTAACCTAACTCACTTTCGTAGGAATCACGGTTGCACTTAGCACGTGCAACAAGCCGTTAAACCTCTAGGTTACCCTAGAGGACGAGTGTTGTCTCGTGAGGGTTTTCAGCGGATTACACCCACAAAATCCATAGAAAGGAAATATTAGAAATACTTTTGAAAAGACTAAGTAATCTATAAGTTTTTAGGATCCTCATTTTTATTCATTCTTAGACTTAGTCTTTATAAAGTAAATTGTTTTCATTTTTAAGTAAGGATCAAAATTGAATTTTGTGTATAGTCTTTTTCATTACCAAAAATCATATGCATCCTTATGAATTTTTACTAGGAATTCCTTAACTTGGACTTTCATGCCTCTTTATTTTTTTCTTCTTCTTCTTCTTTTTTTTTCTAATATGTATAACTCATCTAATTTTCTTTCGTGTAAGCATCAAGGCTTCTTGAGGCCCTCATACCTAACTAATTGATTATTAGATGTGTTAATACATATATTATATTTTTTAGTCTTCTTAGGCTTTCTAATCCAACCATGTAGCGAACTTAAAGTCGGTGGCTCCCAAACCGGTCGGCTTTAGGGCACCAGGTGAGAAAACACCCCGCGGACTCAAATTCGAGTGAACTAGGCCACAAAACTAAGAGCTTTATTTTATTTATTACTCACCTTTAGGCATGAATACTTATGCTTCTTGAGGCACATGTATCCAGCTTAATTGGTGAATTTTTTTTCTTTTTTAAGGATTTTTTTTATGAGGCACAAGGGTCTTTGTCTTAGAATCCTAGATATGCATTAGGTATGCAAATTTCATTAAGGTAAAAATCAAGACTAACTACTTATTCAATTTCTCCTCCTATACCTAAAAATTCAACAATTTATTTATTTTGACCAAGTTTTTAGAAATCCTAATCATGATTTTCCTAATCCTTAAAACTAACTTAGATTTCTTTCAAAAGATAAGTCAAAATATTGTCCTTTTTATAAGTTTTTTTTTTCAGATTTTTTTTTTATTAGCAGATTTTTGTTAGTTTCTAACTATGTTAGTATGTTAGTAAAGCCTACCCCCACACTTATCTCATGCATTGTCCTCAATGTATGAATGAATGCATATATGCATGAAAAAGACGAAGGGAAGGCAGAAGTTACCTCAAGGTGGTGGTTCCGGTGGTGGTCTAATTGGGCAAGCGTTGCTACCCAATCAAGATAACATATAATTTGGTGGAACCCACCAGAAATTTTCCTTACATAACCCACTAAAATATATGTATAATCATTTTTTAGAATTTCCACCCCATCAATTTCCAAATTTTATAATAAATTTCATAGTTAACTGTGTCAACCTCCTTGTCCCAAAATGGAGTATGGAAAGATGGAATTATTGACTTGGACATTATAGGTGCGGGAACGAATACCGACTCAGGAAAGAAGCTCAAATCAAGTAAGGGCTCAGGAGTCGGGCTAAGTTCAGGAAGTGGGTCCAAATCAATAAGTTGATGCTCAAGTCCACAATCATCTTCCCACAATGGAATGTGACTCAATGTTGGTGATTCAAGTTCAGGAATGATAGGTGTGGGAACCAAAACTGACTCTAAAATATTACCTAAGTCGGGTAACAAAATAGGAGTCAATAATGATTCAGGAATTTGAACTTGATCATAGATTTGAGAATCTAGGTCACATATCTCATTGGTTCAATGTAATAAAAAGAACTTGCCAATTTATCTATGGGATTTTCAAAATTGCAAAATTGGTCAAGTTCAATATGATCATAAAAAATGGGTGATTCAATTTCATGATAAATTGGAACAGGATCCAATGTTGACTCGGGAAAAGTGAAATCAGGTGGAGACACCGAAGTCATTATTGAATCAGGGAGTAAAATTGAATCATCAAGTGGGAGATCATGATCATATTCATGCTCAAGTTCTATTTCAGGAAAGGAAAAACTTGCCAAATTATCAAGAATTGGAGTTTCGGCAAGTTCACATGATGGTACTGAATTAGAATCTTGTTGTCCAAAGCAACTTGGTTCGTCTGTTCTAACAGAATGGTCAACAATATCAGAAATGGCCGAACAGTGAGAACGTAAGGATTGAACCATCAGATCTATGTCACGATCACGGGCTAATCTAGCATGAGTCATGGCTGCAAGCATCCTTTCATAGTCGATAGGTGCATCATGCTGTGATTGGACTTGAAAAGATGAAGTGTAATCGTGATGAAGTTGTGAGTCGGTGGACTCACGCATAATCATGTCTGCGATTGATGGTAATTGTTGCTTGGACTCATGCATACTTATCATTTCCCCGATAGATGGTAATCTATTCTGAATGGGGGGATCAGAGTATGACTCTTGGGAATATTGTGGATAAGGTGGAGACGGAGGATAAGTCGGTTGAAAATTGGACTCGGGGGACTCGAAACCCCATGAACTCTGTGAAGAGTTAAAACTATGAAAATTATGGTCATAAGATGGGGGGGTATGGGTTATAATCATTCGGATAAGACCATTCCGGCACACTAGGTTAGTCAAAGTTGTGATATGCCGGGTTGGTAATATCCGAAAAATAGTTAGGTGTGTAATATGGATTAAAATTGGAAAAATTATTATTATATGCCATATCACACCAAACAAACAAACAAACAAATAAACAAACAAAAAAGAAAAAAATTCTAACCTAAGTTAGGGTAGACCTATGACCTAGACGACTCCTAACTGGTTAGACTGTCCACGGGAGGTAGGGTGCAGACTTTGACCACAAGTTAATCAGCCAGGTCAGGGCAAGAGTGGTGGGAGGTTTTCCGTCAAAAACGTTCCTTAATTAAATAACCACCAATCTTCGGGCTTTCGGCCCTCAATCCCCTTCCTAGACATTGATTTGGCAGGAGTCAACTTCCAGCACTGTTCCCCCTTAGGATAATCTCCTATTGAGTCCGAGATGTCCCTAGGGCCAACGTCTACTCAGTTTTAGTTAGGCTTGGGTTAGTGAGTGCTCGGGATATGATTTTTGGGCTAAGGAAGGGTGATGAAATCCCCACCTTATCTTGTTAATGGGTTATGCCCTTAAGATGAATTAGTGCAATTGTACAAGATAAGTAGATAAGATTCACTCAAAGTAGAAAATCAACCAAGAGATGAGTCCTACTCTACATGCAATGCGTACGTACCTTGCTCCAGTACTCTTCAACAGTAAAATAAAGTAATTGAAAAGACACGTGCCTAATATGCAAACGTCTAATCAATTTTTATCATTAACAACAAATTTTTTACTGTTGATTTAATTAGCAGTATACAGGTTTATCACAGAACAAAATCAACAAAGCAGTAAACAGTATTTGCAAATTTCAGCAACCTGCAAAAAGATGGATCAGTAGTTCTCTACTGTTGCCGCGGATCCGCGGCTATTGCCGCGTTTTCGCGGCAAACTAGTAGTCTCTGTTGCTCTGCCTTCGAGGGCAGAGGCACAGAGTTGCCATATGTCCACTTATGCTATTGTATTTCTGTTCTCCAAACCTGCATACAGAAAAGAATAAAAGAATTAGTAAAATTTTTTTTTATTTAGAGATAAACTTACCGTCCCTCCTCGGCAACGGCGCCAAAATTTTGATTGAGATTTTACCTGCACACAAAAATAGAATGTTAGATTTAGAAGTAGATTGTGCAAGATTCTCAATGCGAATTTGCGGTAGCAGTGGCTATGCGGATCGTGATCCTCAGGGAGGGACTAGCAATGGAAGCGTTTATAAGTTTTACCCTAAAAATTATTTATTTTTAAGCTAAGTTAAGAAGAAGGCGGTATTTTACAATGAGTCGGCAAATAAAGAATTGGTAGAAGAGTTGTGATTTAATCTACAAAAGAAAAGAAAATAAAATAAAATAAAAGAAATACTAACCTTGATTGAGGAACAATATAAAATCTTAACACTTTCTACCTTACTTTGGAGACATGAACGCATAAAGCATAGGATTGATCTCAGTCCCCTGTTCGCATTAGATCATCAAGCCTTGGCAAGCATGAATTGATACGTACCTTGAGGAGGAGAACATCTCCATGAAATATCGTTGGCTCTCACTAAGACTCGTTATACTCGTGCTTCAGAAATCACTTGCATGCTCATATAAACCAACATAGATCAAAGAGAAAAAGACGAGAAAACAAAAAGAAAAGTAAAACATAAGAACAATAAACAAAAGAAAAGATTACCTTTATTAATCAGTACAATGGCAGAGAAGAGGAAGGTACATCAGTGTCACGCTCAACATAAGCCTCTCTCTCTCTTGAAAATAAAAAGAAAAACCTAATTACAAAAGAAGAAAACCTAGAAGAAACCCTAATTTTGGCTCTGTACTGCGCTGGACGCTCTGTACGTTACACTGCAGGGGGTTTTATAGGTGCAGAAGGAGTCAGAGTCCTAGTACAACACCTCCACAAAATCTGGTAGTCAGATAAGACCAAATTGCCGCAGAAACGCGGCTTGGACCGCGTTTCTGCGGCACTACAGTGGCTGCTGGCCACGCGCTTTGGCGCGTGGCTTCTCCTGGTCCGTCCATCTGGGCGTTTGCTTCTGGAAGTTCGATCCTGGCTCTTTATCGTGGGATATGGATATAACTTGGAATCAAGTTATCTAGATTTAGAATTCTCCCAATCTCTTTTGAACAAATTTCCTTATCTCTGCATCTTATCTTTGGCTTTTATCCTCATCTGCAAGAGTTTAGGGTTGGGTAGAAGTCTATCCTTCCCTCATCTTTGATATTTGCAACTTTAGCCCTTGTATATTTGCACTTTGACAATTGATATTTGATCTTTTGCACTTAGGCTTCAAATATGGGCTTTTGGGCTCTTTTTAAGCTTTAATTCTTTCTTTTTATTATTTCGAGGCCTGCACACAATAAATCACAAAATATTAATAAATGTGCAGAATTAAATGAATAAATATGATAATGTGATGTTAAATGTTATGATAAAAATACATTTTTCACTACCAATCAATTAACCCTACTAAAATAGTGGGGTTAGCCCACTAATTACATGGTCAAATGTTGACCAGGCAAACCCTCTGGCAGGGGGTGCATAAAACTTCAAGCGAAGCTATTGCAAAGTTTCAGGTGAAGTTAGAATTAGCTTTAGGTGAA